>JACXGK010002403.1:27433-55145 GCA_016801125.1 Novumbra hubbsi | reverse complement strand
CTCTGTGCCATCCTCGTGCTCTGCATCTCTGTGCCATCTCTGTGCCATCTTTGTGCTCTGGATTTCTGTGCCATCTTTGTGCTCTGCATCTCTGTGCCACCTCTGTGACATTCTTGTGCTCTGCATTTCTGTGACTTCTGTTGCATAAAGAGTTCCTCTCACAAGTAGTTGCAATGGAATAGAGTGGAAAAAGTCTCTAAATGTTATCAGTGGAAACGTATGAAGGCAAAACCCCTAAGTAGGAGAATACCATTCAGCATTTGTGTATGTGAAACATTCCTAGGATCCTTAGTTTAGGTTATGAAACATAAAGCTTTTCTTAAATTGACGGTTAAACTGCAAATATAGTTGATTATCTCAATCCAATTACATTTTGTGGCCAACAACAAGTCCCAAATGAATGGTTAATGAACAGTTTATCATCCGGTAGCGCCATGAAATTAGCTGAAAACATTTCAATAACCTAATCTATTCTGGTTAATATGCATTCACCTGCATTGGGAAGTGGCCTCACATCTTGATGTTCACAGTTTATCAATAGAGACTTACCAGTCCAATGAAAGATGGTTTTATTGTTATCTTGATTAAAACAAGGATGAATGGATGCGTTAATGCATACGTGGCTTTAGAACAAGGACATCATAATATTTAACTCAAAGTGATTTAATAGAGCAGTCGATGGGTTTATCTGCGTGGATCAAGTACCATATTGGGATTCCATTTGTCATCACGATACTGAGTTTGTGGTGTCTGGATTATATTGATGCCTACCCTGGCGTTGGTAAAATGATGCTATTCGTGACAAGACTATAATGGGTTAAAGGAGCCGACACGAGGGCAGGGGGAGGACCAGCTGGTCTCGGTACGAGGTCTCTACATGGTCATGGAGTAATGGAGATGGGGGGGGGGTTAGCTTATCAGCATGTTGCACACCTTTTCTAAGTATACAGGGATCCGGCCTGCTAGCCTTGTTATTGTAGCGGCTTCTGCCCATCAACAACTACTGCAAGCAGCTAGGAAATCACTGGACTTTTGGAGAAGGAACAGGATGCATCATTGGTGCACATAGAAATACACAAAATGGATACTTTTGTGTTCCATCCTGGTTGTTCTATTGTAAGCACTGTTGTCCATTTTGGATTTTATAGGCTATTGTCTCTGTATAATTGTTGAGAATAGTGCTATGCATAGTTCACACACAGCTGTTTCCACAGTGAAATGCATTCATCTGGTCCAGAGATTTGATCCGAAATTGTGTTCCAAAAACTATTACTGAACTATTGCAGTGTTGTGTCTTCTCATAGCAGGGGTTTTAAACATGTTCAAGCTAACACCAAATTATTCAGTCCAACACCCTTGAAAAAAAACCTAAGGGTGTTTAAACATCATGAAAAACATGGCTGAACAAGCTTGTTTGTTTTCAAACCAATAGACTACATGGCCTATTAGCATAGTTATAAAACAGTCTGCAACATGTTTTATTTTTTACTGCCTTCCTAAAATTCCTAATAGAAAAACCACATAGGCCTACGATTGTCAAAGTGGATCATATCTTTTAATAAGCTTTAGCCCAAAACACAACGTTCTCAGTAAAGTAAGTGTAAAACACTGACTGTCACTGAGCAGTTTTTTCGCTATGGCATTCAAGTTGTGCCGGGCAAGTGCAAATAATAAAAGATATCTCTTTGTTGATCTGTCCAGAGCGGTCTACTGTGTTGTGAAGTCTTATTTTTTGACCATCAGAGGTTTGGAACTAAAACATCCCGGCCTGAAAAAAAACATTTTGATTGGAAATGTAACCGGGACACTCAAATATACGTCCACTCTTGGCATATGATATTTAGTCACCACATTGAGTAAATGTCATATTCAGATTTTAACCCCAACTGTTTTAGAAAAAAGAAAAACTATTTTTTCTATTTTCCCCACAGTCAGTTGCATTGCTTTGGCATTTCCGTTGTTTTGCTTGAGTTTCGATTGATCCCTTTACCAAATCCATACTTACAGGTAGATGTGCATCTCTTTTCTGGGGCAGAGCTGAAATAAACAGACAGTCATTTGGAACATAATGGGACTTGGCTGAATAGAACTCCTTCTGAAATCAATTACAAAGGATTGGAGAACGAAGGGCTTTCATGATAATGTCATTCCCTGACAATGACATTTGCTATTCAGAAATCCCAGGTAATATTTGAAAAATAATGATGTGGGATATTGTTGATTTTGCTTCACTATTTAGACCCTAATTATATTTCTTGATTAGTTGAACTTGGTCTGACTCTGAACATTGTAACCTCGACGGGCTCGTGGCTCTATAAAAACAAATGTGCGGCTAATAATTAAATCTGTAGATGTAATTTTCAATGTCTCTGAAAGATTCAAATTGAAATCTGCAATAATTTGTGTTGCAATAATGAGGGAAAAATAAGCAGAACATCTAGCGGCCTTCTATTCACGGTCAACGTATTGTTATTTATCCGTTCCATCCGTTCCACAACAAACTTGATTTTTTGGAAAAATGTCTGGTGAGACTCAAGCATCAGAAACAAGAATTGTTGGATTAAAAAAGAAGGCACAAGTTCATTGATGCTTTCCAATAGTAGCTTTGGCTCTACAAGTCTATATTTCCTATAGATAGAAACTGCCAGAGTTCATTGAAGACTTTCTTTGTCCCTGAGCTAAGCAATGGTACACACCTTGTCATCCAGAGTGATTTACAGTTTTGCATACATTTTAAGATAGCTAGGTGGAACAAATACAGAACTCAGTAATAGTACATTCTACTCCATGAATTAGTCAGCGGCAAAAGTCAGTGCTGGAAGCAAGATGATACAAGTCAGCAAGTGTTGGTCCTCCGTGCCCTAACTTGCCCAGCGCTGCCAAGGACAGGGTGGCATTTTTAATTATGCACCACTGGTTAGCCTCTTGTCAGTAACACTGACACAGCCTTTTTATTTCCAGTCCCTATAAATTAATAATCTAGTGATTTTCTTCTCCACCCCCCCTAAAAAATAAATATATTCATAACTCCCCCTTTATTTTTTTTGAATCATTATCACGGCACACACACACACGCATTCAGAGGACTACTTTCTTAAGTAGCGGTAATCCATCAAAATCTGAATGTCATTTTAATCACCCATTAACAATTTGCCAGTGGACGTGAGTGTGACACACTGACGTGTGTTACTGCCATCCTGACGGATGGTCACACCAGTGTCCTCTCAGCCTCCAGTGCTTTTTAGATCGTCTCCATAAGACGATGTGTATTGGGGGGTGGACACAGCAGGTGTGAAGGGGTGACAAGCGCTGGCATTTAGCTCCCACGCCGACTCCAAGCTACGCCGCGGTATGACCGAGAGGCCTGACATTCTTACAAAGGGACGGGGAATGGAAGCGCATGATTGTCGATGTTGATCCCACCGTTGAATCCGTCCACCTGGATCACGCTACAGACACAGACTTGTCTGGGATGTATGTCTGACCTGAGTGCTGTTCAGTACCAGCGTTCCTCGCGGCCTTGGGGGGGGACCTTAGCGTCTGAACTGAGGACTCCAGAGCTCATGGTGCATGTGTTCCAATTTGCCCCCCCCTGCTTTTTTATACACTCTATGTTTTCTCTATATTGTTTTTTTTTACCTATGCAATACTTGTAAGAACTGGTGCTAGGACCATACTAGAATTTGGGACTTCCAGTAGAACAGGGAAGAGTAGTATCTTGTATTATACACTGTTATATACCCCGAGTCAGGGGTATACAAACAGGAGTTGGTGTTCAAACAGCCTTAACCTCAGTGACACCACATCACTGGGTCACGCTTACCCCTCCAGGCGGCACGGCCCATTCATGGATGGATAGACATGTGCCCAGGTCGATGGAGATTATAAAGCTCAGCATGGTGGGTCACAACAGAAGCCGTGTATTAAACTACATTGACAAGTGTTCCATCCACCTTGGTGTGGTGATTTAAGCTGTTCCCCTACCACCCTTATCACGTGGCCACCTTTGTGTTTGCGGCCTGACCTTGAGACTGGGGTTCCAGTGGACTTTGACTTCATACTGTGTGATTGTCCTGGGTTTCAAGCAGTAGGCTACAGAAGGGCTTCTCTTCGGTACAGAATCCTGCTTTCCATAGTGGTTTAATCGGTTTCTGTATACTGAGATCCATGTATTTTTACTTCAAGAAAACCCGCTTCCTTCCATGAATAAGTTGTAGCTTGTAATGTGACTGTAGGGCATGCATAACAAAATACATTTGGCTTGATGCTAAAAACACATTTTCAAAGTGAATCCATTAAAAATGTTATATACTTTAAGAGGCAGCTGATTTAATTTAAAGTGTATAATTTTCACTTTGCCTCTAGCTGGGAGAGTATTTTTTTAATTATTTCATTAATTAAAAGAAATGAATAATCCTAATCTCAAACAGTAGGCTACAGTTTCATTAGTTACTACAGTAATGGTGACATCCAAAACGAGAGCTCAAACCTCCAAATTTACTCTTAACAATTATGTAGTGTTGGAGGCCCTAATGTACGTAATAAAAAAATCCCTGAAGACTTGGAGATCACCAATAGTACAGCTAAGAATAGAGGATTTTTCTTTTCTCTGTCCTAAGGCTACCTAATGAAGACATGTTTTTGTAGTCAACCCTTTCAGTAGGCCTGCCAGCTGAGAAAGAGAACACACCATTTACACCATGAAACCATGACACCTGATATTTTATTTATTATTAAATGGTTCATGTTCATGTTTTTACCAGGTAATTTGACCTAGAAAACCCTTTTTCATTAACAGAATTAATCTGGGATCAAGTATTGTTAACTTTCTTGCTCAGGATTAGAACAGATTTGTCTCCTTGCCTAAGGACTCGATTAAGATACCTTTCAGTTAAAGGTCACATGGTCAAAACATTAGGCTACCTACCAGACTTATAACCTAATGACAGAGTTTAAGACATGGACATTAAAGATATTAGCTTGTTAGCATGATATCTTAGATACTTTTAACACATTTTACTGCAAAGGATGTCCACATAGCTTTGCAGTCTACTGGTTGTAAATATTTATAGGCAGGAGATGGCTTCGAAAACAAGTTTCCATAGTTTCCAGGAAAATAAATTTGACCACCGGTTGGCAAAATAAGACATGGCCTTCGACTGTGTGATGGAGCATACAAGGACAGTCATCACACAGTTCAGTAGACATTGTAAAAGAACTGCATGGGCGGGGCTTTCGTATAATGGGTGTGTTTGTGTTTGTGTAGGGCGAGTGCTGTAAAATAACAATTATACCACATAGCATACAGCATAATTATGTTAGGTTGAAGATTAAGTTGTTTTTCACTTCCTACTGTTAACCGATGTAAATGAATCTGGGGGTTAATCTTCCAAATCAGCTAATTTATTAGCATTCTTCAAAGTGAAAGTGACCCGTTTTTATTGGGCTGGATGGTGTTTATTGATTTTTCAATGTGTGGTACATCTGTGTGTGAAATTGTTCGTGAAATGGTTTGCGTTTAATCAAGCATTATATATTTTTTGCTTTCACTCTCTCTCTCGCACACACACACACACACACCCATACTGAATAGACTTCATACATAATCCATTATTTAAAAAAGGACAGTTTGAACTAAGTGGACAGATTGCACAGTGAGACAATCCTCCTGTTTCAAATCAGCCAAAGGTTTTTTCCATCTGGTCATACTGTCAGAAAACCCAAATGTATCAAGTAGTCAATGAACCAGTATGTCTGTGTACTGTAGCAGGGCACCAGAGCAAAACAGATTAGTCGTGTGGAATGAGACCAGGTTTAGATCACCTTACCTAGATCTAATAGACTTCGGTAGTGTGCTATCTTGCAAAATGACCTAAAACCTTGCATAACCATTATTAGTGAAGATGGCGTTGTCGCCAGACAAATAAAGAGACATAATACTGAGTTTTCAATGTGCAGGTAGAGATATCATTGTTTCATCCACAAACGTGTTTTACTATGCGGTGAAGCAAGGTTCAATGCACCATAAATCTGCATAGTCTTTCTGGATTTTAGAAAATGCTGGCATCCTTGAGCTACAGATGGGATCTATTTAACTTTGAACTATACCTCTGTGCATTAGCTGGACACTGCTTCATTGTGCTGTTACCTAGGTGACTGTCCTTGCTCAATCGACCACCTTAACAAAACATGTTAATGTTCAAAATGCTCCAAAATCTATTACTGTCGAGTCTTTGGGAGGATTTAAATACTATCTTTTCTTTGGTTGAAATATCAAATGTTGTCTGGTAGAGATGGATTCCTGGGGGCTGAAGGGTAGACGAAGGCCTTGAGGAGACATTAAACACAACTGAACACTTGTTATTGATACACATTTCTGAAAGATTCTCTCTTCTCTTTTGTTTAGCTGGCGACGTGGGACTCAGCCCATGGTCTGAATGGTAGCCTGAAGGAGAGTCGCATTGAGAACGGCATGCAAGGAGTGACGGTTAAAATAGTAACACTACTGGTAAGGAACATCCTGCCCCGCGACTGAGATCATGCGTGTTAGAGACAATATCTACAAGTCTTAAAATTCAAAAAAACTAAATGCAATGATGTGCAAATCATATCTTCCTATATTTAATTAGGAAAATAGTACAAAGACAAAATGTCAAATGTTGAACCTGAGAATTTTTATTGTTTGTTGAAAAATACATGACGCTTTTGAATTTGATAACAACAACATGTTTTTAAAAGAGTTGGGAAAGGGGCAATACTCTGTAAGCATTTGGGAACTGAGGAGACCAATTGCTGTAGTTTTAAAAGTGAAATGTTTTGATATAGGATTGCTTGATATAGGATTTCAGCTGCTCAAAGGTTTGGGGTCTCCTTTGTCATATTTTTTGTTTTATAATGCGGCAAACGTTTTCAATGGCTTGCAGGTCTGGACTGCAGGCATGCCAGTTTAGCAACCAAATTCTATTACTACAGAGCCATGCTGTTTTAATACATGCAGAATGTGGTTTGACATTGTCTTGCTAAAAAGAAGGTGTTTAGATGACAGATCATGTTGCTCCAAAACCTGTGTATATTGTTCAGCATTAATAGTTTAATAATAGCATTAATTCACCCATGCCATATGCACTAATGCACCCCCATACCATCACGGATGCTGGCTTTTGAACTGTGTCCTGATAGCAAGCCAGGTGGTCTGTCTTTCTCTGCAGCCCGAAGGACGCGGCTATGATTCCTAAGTAATTTGGAGATTTGTCAGATCTCAGGACAGTTTTCCACTTTGCCACAGCCCGAGATGAAAAGTGAAACAGAGAAACAATAAAATGTCTCAATTTTAACATTTGACATGTTGTCTTTGTACAGTTTGTCTAATTAAATATAGGGTTTTTATTACTTGCACGTCATTGCATCCTGTTTTTCTTTACAGTTTACACAGAGTCCCAACCTTTTTGTAATCAGGGTTGTACACTTCTAGATACCAGTGTTTCAATGTGACATTGCGTTTGATTTGTTAGGAGGACCCCTTTGTCATGGTAGCAGAGAACATTCTTGGTCAGCCCAAGCGATACAAAGGCTTCTCAATTGACGTGCTCGATGCCTTGGCCAAGATCCTGGGCTTCAAGTACGAGATATACCAGGTGGCTGACAGCAAGTACGGCTCGCAGCTGCCTAATGGCTCCTGGAATGGAATGATCGGCGAGCTCATAAACAAGGTAAGGCTTTCTATATGGCCCGTGAAACCTGCCAACCTGCTGCATTACCCAAGGAAGAGAATGCCATTTCAGACCATTATGGCTTAAACCAACACTGTTTCCACTGCTTCAGTCCTCTACTCACCCCTGACTGATCGCTGGATGTTTGCTATACTTCTGCCTCTCCCCACAGAGAGCTGACCTGGCGGTGTCAGCCATTACCATCACTCCGGAGAGGGAGAGCGTGGTGGATTTCAGTAAGCGCTACATGGACTACTCTGTGGGGATCCTGCTGAGGAAACCAGAGGAGAAGATCAACATCTTCTCGCTGTTTGCCCCGTTTGACCTGGCCGTGTGGGGATGTATCGCCGCGGCCATCCCGGTGGTAGGAGTCCTCATCTTCCTGCTAAGCAGGATGCAGTCACTGAGGGCCCAGAATCCTCCAGGGCCACATCAGCAGCCCGTCAACCAGGGGTCCGGCTCCTTGTACAGTGCCATCTGGATAGTCTATGGAGCTTTTGTACAGCAAGGTAGAAGTCATTTTCATTTTATACGTATTTAGCTTTTATCTAAAGCATCCTAGGCCATTTTCCATGTACACATCAAATATTGAATGGTAAAACTGCAATTTGTAGGTAGTGAAATGTGTTATAGTGAATATACATTTAAAAATGCATGATTCATTAAGTGCGGTCTTTGTTATTTAAATTATTTATTATTCACTTTATATCTTATAAATGTGTCCAAAATTATGCAATACATTATTTACCGTTCATTTCTACTGGGCACAAACTAATCTGTAACACAATGAAAACCAAAAGCTCGTCCATCCTACAAGTTTGGAAAGTCACAAGCTTGATGTGTCATTGCAGGGTGCCAGGGTACAGAGGCAAAACAATAAAACATTTGTCAGAGTGGAAATACTTCAGTGTCTGTTGACGTCTCATGCTTGCCACACACGCATACAGTCCATGTAGCGTGGTGATTGCAATTCGAGCTTGTTAAGCACAGAGAAGGAGTAAAGGTGCCTTTGAATGAATAAAAGATAGGATATGTTGGTTGGGATCCAAGACTGACAAAAGAAAATAAATGAGCGTGTCAGCTAGTCCTGTTGAACCCCCAGCTGCATCTATTACCTCCTGGCAGATAGCCCATTGAACTCTTTAAAGCCTAACAGCTAAACACAGGGAGTCTTCGTCCTGTTGGTTCTTCCCCTTTGTAAACCACTTGAAATGGGCATTTTTTTTGTTATGGGAAAAACAATGGTCTGATTACAAAAATAAATGATGGAGCCTTTTTTATCTTATGTGGACTTTGATATGGTCCAGATCTTCATCAATATTATTAATATTATTATTTCGTCATATAATTTAAAATGTTGACCCGCTTTGCTAAATACAGTCCTTCCTATTTCCCCTCCACCCGATAAAATCCTCCCAGGCTTAGTAGTTCTTCCACCTGATGTGGATATTGACATTCCTCTGCTCTGCAGGAGGGGACAGCGTTGTGAGCTCTGTGGCCCTGAGGATCGTCATGGGCAGCTGGTGGCTCTTCACGCTGATCGTCTGCTCCTCCTACACCGCCAACCTGGCAGCCTACCTCACCGTCTCCCGCATGGACAACACTGTACGGTAGGTCACACCCCGCCAGGCGGCCTGCCGGTACTCCACTGTATCCCGTCCGGCGGGCTCAAATACTCGAAGTGGTGAACAACAGCTCTTGCTTTGCCCTCTGTCGTTCTGTTCTTTATGAGGCCACTGGAGAGGCCACCCAGAGCAGTGGTAAATAAAATGAGGTTTTCTCAAAGGAGACATTCGTCTTTGTGTAGTTGTAGCACTTAAATACAGTAGATTTTAGTAGTAGGTAAACTGGTTTGGCTCAAGGGCCACGTCGGCCATTTTGAAATTGAACGTTGTGCTGCACATGTTTCTTTGTGAAACTTCTCTAAATTGATATGCAGGATGGCAGTTAATAAAGTATATAGGTTAGACATTAATGATGGACCTGCCAAGCTGTTCAAACCTGGCGTGTCAATGTTTGCCAACCCTTTGTTAAGGGTTGGCCTCACAACTATTACACAACCAGGGAAATACAGTATGTATCTATGAGATATGGCAGGGTCAATCCTTTCATGTCATTACTCAAACACGCAAGACTATATTGAGACCCATCTTGTTGGAACGCAGGCTCCCAACATTGCGTTCTAATCTCCACGGTGCCAATGATAACACGGGAATGAAAAATTGCTTTTTGTGGCCTTCGGATAGATCTAATAGTGTCTTCCTTCTGAAGGTCATATGCGGCAAAGCTTGTAGGTGCCGACTGTTTGAAATGCCAGACATACAGTAGGATCTATGTTTAACACTCGCGTGCCTACATTGTCATTCAACTCACAAACACACACACAGACACACGTACACGAGCCTAGAACACTGAGGTCGGACCTTTTGGTATTACCATTGCCTCTCTGTTTGCCTTCGGATCGGCAAATGTTATCCACGGCTTATCTCGGCACGAGACACATTTGCATATGGACATTGTGGCTTGGATATCCGATTGTATTTGATCATGCGGATGCTGTGCAAATGGCGTGTGCTGGAGGCGGGGTGTCAGGAAGGTCAACAGGCCTACTCACCTGGCAGCGCTCTTTGAATCGCCATTTCTCATCTTCACAGCATGTTTTAATTACAATGGAGATAACACACACCCTGGTTTTAGAGTGTAATGTTTTTGTTTATTTTTCACTTCAGCTTGAAAACATCAACTGTTGAAAACATCAAAAGTGTTCACACGAGTACCAGTGGTCCTATGGGTTCATTGCTCACTTGCCTTTCAAGCAGATCAATATACCTGGAGCAGACCTTCGGTCTGTTTTTGTCCATGTTGAAACAGACTGGACTAGGCTTTTTTCCAGCTACATGGTTTGTTGTCAGTATTCTTGGAGAGTTTGGTTACGGAGACAGCTGAGCTACAGCCATTTTGTTGATGTTTCTGTTAGCCGTTCTTTAATTATAGCCATTCTGATCAGTCATCCCTCTCCGGTGTAAAACGTGATTGAATCGGACAATGGCCTCTTTCAATTGTCACTATATACTCCTGTCAGCATGACACATTCAGTAGTTTGTGAAAAGGGTGCATAGTGAAAGTTGAGGGATACTGGCTAGTGGATTGATAAAAATAAGAATGCATTATATTTATACAGCGCTTTTCAGGGACCCAAAGGCGCTTTACAAGAATTAACAAGGAACAAAACAAACAAACAAAAAAATTATGGAAAGGGCTAATTAGTGTATAGATAGTGGAAGGGGTAACTATTGTATAGACAGTGAAAGGGGTAACTAGTGTATAGATATTGGAAGGGGTAACTATTGTATAGACAGTGGAAGGGGTAACTAGTGTATAGATAGTGGAAGAGGAAACTAGTGTATAGATAGTGGAAGGGGTAACTAGTGTATAGATAGTGGAAGAGGTAACTCGTGTATAGATAGTGGAAGAGGAAACTAGTGTATAGATAGTGGAAGGGGTAACTAGTATATAGATAGTGGAAGAGGTAACTAGTCTATAGATAGTGGAAGGGATGAAAAGTGTATAGATCACATTCTGTGCATTTGTAATTACTGACTCCTTATCCCTGTTAATATGTATGCAGTTATTGATTATGAAAGATTATGATGCTGTAATAATGATGTCTTGCTCATTATAATGCTGTATTATCCTTGACTAAAGATTTTCCCGTAAGCACTTTGGAAAAGCATTAAGTTGCTGTATAGTACAAGTAACAGAAATATGAGTGTTTAGAGGGAATATTTTGCACTATTATCATTATATACTGTGGCGGTTGGGCTTCCTGTCACTATATCATGGTGTGGGGGGCAATAAATAAAAATAAACGGAAATTCCAACTTACCCAAGGCTCTTCCTGTACTGTAAGGACAAATAAGAAAAACCTGACGCAGCTCTTCTGTCCTCACTCTTCACACCTCCCGTATCGGGATGACAGCAGCCCTCGCAATTATCCCCAACCACACCTACATAGAGGGCAGCAGGTGATTAATGGGTAAAGCTGTGAACGGGAGTGCGCTGCTACGAGGTGGGAGTGGGATGGGGTGTGTTCAAAAGCGAAACGTTTCCCTGTGTTGGCCACTGAACAATCAGAACACATAAGACTGTATGAAGCATAATGCATATGGGTGTGTAATACAGTCTTACCAAAATATGTTGTTCAAATAACTGAGCTCTTAAATGGGGGGCTGCGGATGTTCTGCGACTAAGATGTAACAACCAGGACATGCAAAGGTGGAGACCCACAGATGCACTGAAGCTTCCGGGTCCTTTGCGACAGAAATACTTTTATGTAAAAGCCCCAAGAGAAGTTGGTTGCACAGCCACAGCTGTGAACTGAATGAACGCAAGATCTGTGAAGCGGGTGCAACATTCTGGAAAAGGTGTCAAGTGGTAAAGTACATTTTAGGCATCCTAAAAAAAAAAAGCTTGCAAGGCATCCTAAGTCCTAAGAATCTTTTTATCCTGATTTGTAAAGATTTTTTTTCTCTGTTTCCTAGCTACCCTTGATCAGGGGATTTTGTAGATTTAACAAACCTTGTTCATTTGTATTCATGGTCCAGCCAGCACCCACAAAGATCCAGCCAGCAACCACAAAGATCCAGGCAGCACCCACAAAGATCCAGGCAGCACCTACATAGATTCAGGCAGCACCCACAAAGATCCAGGCAGCACCCACAAAGATCCAGGCAGCACCCAGAGAGATCCAGGCAGCACCCACAAAGGCACTCTCAATCTCTAGTAGGCAATTTGTATAGCAGCCGCTGTGTATTTCTTTATCTTATTTAAAAAATATAACATGTTGAAAATTTGAATAATGTTATATTTTGCATGATGTCCTTATTCTGAACAAGATTGTTTAATACTGCACAGTTCAGAGTTTGGAAGGTGTTTGCATTTTTAAATTCTGGATTGGATGATTGACAGCCATTACATTTTACAGTAAAAGTTTCCAAATGTCATCAAGTGTGCTATGTCAGAGATCACTAACTGTCTAACGCTATGGTGATATGATAATTTCCCTAGATCCTTCTTTTTAACTACATTCCAGAAAATGAAATCCAAGCTGACATTTCTATTAGTTCATCTTCAATGCCTTCTTGTGTTGGAAATTCTATGTATAAGTTTATTAAAGGAGACACATACAGCAGAAATTAATCCCATTTTTCTTCTCAGCTTCCTCAAAGTTTACCTACAAAAAAATATTATTAATGAATGTTGAAGTGTAGTTTTGCATAAAGTTAAAGGTCTTTTCAGAAGGCTCTAGGGGCCAATTTCATATTAGCAAAATTAGGTTTGGACACTTTGAAAAGTATACCGAGCAAAGTTTAAACAGCCATGCAGCTTTATGCACAAGGAATACTTTTAACAACTTTCCCCAAAATATATATAGAAGAAGAACTGAACAGATTTCCATCTGAACACAGTCCTTTCATTTTTTTTTCTAGGACCCAAAGTCGCTTTAGTAAGTTATGGAGGCACAGGCTGAACAAAAGCCATGGGAGACTTGTTATGACACAAGGGATGATATTTCGACACAGAGGCCAAGATAGGCATAGAGGCTGGGCTAGAGGAATGCCATTTGGGGCTGGTATGGATTGAGGCAAGGTAGTCCTGGAAGGTAGTGATTTACTTCTGGATGGTTTGCAGCAGGGACTTCCAGAGCTTAGGAGTAACCCTAGAGAAAGCCCTGTCCCCAAGCTCCTAAACCTAGACTTGGGGACGGTGTGGTGGCTTGTTTTACCAGAGCGTAGAGAGCGAGGGGCTCGGAAGGCAAAAAGAAGGTGGTACAGGCAGGGCAAGGTGTCTTCGTATGTTATCAGAAAGGTCTTTGTCTGTGGTCAGAAGTAATGCGGAAGTAATGCGTTGAGAGACAGGTAGCGAGTAGAGCCCCTGGAGGATATGGATGAGGTGCTGCCTGGACTTGGTGTTGATGAGAAGCCTTGTGTTTTCCACATTTGTTGCAACATGAAATCCAATTTGAATCATTTGTGAGCCCCCCCCCCCCCATTTATCAGTAGTGTCAAAGTAAAGATATATTATTTTATAATTACAAACAGAAAAATGGCTGGCTGGATGTTTGGGGTTACGGTCCCTGAGGGGTGGGGTAGATATTTTAGGTGAAGTCAAAGCTGTTTTTGACCTTCTAGATGGCTTTGCTCAGGGAGAGGTCACATCTTTTGCTATTGCTACGCCATAACATCACAACTATTTTGTTCAGCTTATCTTTCAGTGCAATTGTTGCAGGTCAGAAAATAGGACGGAACGCTCTGTACGAAGGATTTGTAAAAAACACAAAAATGAACCATAATGGTGCAGTCAACAATGAAAAGGTGCCGTTTTCATATGAAATACAGTCTGTCTTGACCTTTCATAAATATAGCGTCAGTGCACCGATCCCAAAACAAGTTTGATTCCGAGGAGTAGCCTGGGGTATTTATTTGTACTCCTCCTCTTTCTGATGGGTTCACCTTTTGTCTATAAAGGTGCATCTGTGGTGGGGCCTTTACAACAGTTTGAATGTGTTTCATCTCTTGAACAACTCACACAAAACCGGAAATCATTTGGGGCAGGTCCCGTCTCAGTCTCCAGTAGTGAATGGTGACCACTGAACCTGGGACTTCAGTATAAGAAAAAGAAATCAATCAACATGTCATGTCAACATCTAAAATCAAGAAAAGAACAGAAACGGAGCATCAATTGGATCCTTTCTAGTGCAGGAGCCGGGAACGCTTTTGATGGCCAAACCAGACAGGCTGGAGCGCCTGGAGAGTCCAAACATGGACACGGCAGTGACACAACGATTGTAACAGTGCACGTACATCGCCGGGGAATCAAGGCAGAGGTGATTGTGTTGCCTACGCTACTCTATAATTTATATGGCACCATAAGGCAGAAAAGCAAAAGGCCCGCGTCTTCTCGCAGAAGCACTTGCGTAAGACAACTGTGAAACATAGAGCTCGGGATGAATTCAATTGCAAACTATTGATTTAGAAACCTAAAGACGACACAAAACGCCACCATTTAAACGCAACAATGTTTCACACAGATTGTGCAAGAGAGACGGCAACAGCAAGCAAACTGCGATGCTACGCAAGTATGACGTTTTGTGTTAGTGGGGCAAAGCGGACTTGTTTCAATCGGCTAGTTAACAAGTATGACGTTTTGTGTTAGAGGGGCAAAGCGGACTTGTTTCAATCGGCTAGTTAACAAGTATGACGTTTTGTGTTAGTGGGGCAAAGCGGACTTGTTTCAATCGGCTAGTTAACAAGTATGACGTTTTGTGTTAGTGGGGCAAAGCGGACTTGTTTCAATCGGCTAGTTAACAAGTATGACGTTTTGTGTTAGTGGGGCAAAGCGGACTTGTTTCAATCGGCTAGTTAACAAGTATGAAGTTTTGTGTTAGTGGGGCAAAACCGGTACAAGCCTGGGTTCGACTATTGCTAGTGATGCGTAGACAACCTCAGCGTTATTGCCTCTTAGTTCACTCATAGCTGCACGGATAACACTGTAAGTTGTGAACTGGAAAATGCCTTGCTTTCCTCAGTGCACCTATCCCAAACTCGAAGGCTGCTTGCTATGGGCTCTTGGTGGTTACATGGTTGGGCCCTCTAAAAGTCCCAGTCACATCCCTGTTTCCTCCAAAACACTCACTCCTATTGCAAGTCAAACCCTGTTTGGCTGAGTGCACTGTCACTCCAACACACACTTCACGTTGGTGCTCATCGGTCCCTTCATGAGTAATTCCCCCAAGGAACACACACACCCCTTTTGTATTCCACACTGACAACTACACTTTCCCCAAGCAGCAGTCATGCCGCTATTATCCTCCATTCTCCATTTAAAAGGTGCACACATTGCTCGTGCCGTGGCATGAAAGGATGTATTGATGTGGCCAAATGAGAGCAATCTGATTGGTAGTCATCTCTGATACGCGGGGTTATTATGTTTTTCCACCACTATTTCATTGTCACAAATAACTGCAGAGGCACCAACTATTATCACACGGCTGTTCTTTTTCTCTGTTCTCTTCACTCAGTATCCAATGGCCTAGACATTCGTTAAACCAGACGGGGTACACAGGCCTGGGTGACAGAGGACAGTTAGGGGGTGACTTGCGCGTTTTATGTGCCATATCAAGGGGCATTAGGGGTTATATGTTATTTACCACTGTGTGTAAATAATTGAGTGTGTTCAATTAATACTTTACACCCATCCACCTGTTCGTATTCAGTACATTAGCCAATGAGGATTGACAGGACAAACAGCTTTATTTATTAGAGTATGTGTGCCATCTGTAATGATTGAGTTGCAGAACAAGACTGCAGGTTCCAGTAGCGTTGCTAGGTGGTTTATTAGGCCTTAGGTAGGTAAACGTAAGGGCCAGGTAGGAAGACAGAGACAAAACAGGTAGGCACAAGGTCAAATCCGGGAAGACAAAAAGGAAAGTCATACCTGTACAAAACCACTAGATGAGATCAAAGTCAAAAAGGGTCAAAGCTAAGGTCAGAACACAGGATATCAGAGGTACTAGGATTAAATTAGAAAGATAATCAAACAGCTCAGTACATTGACTAAAGACAAACAAAACCTCACCGTGACAAACGCAAACAAGGAACTTAATATAGAGGGAGCTAACAAGACACAGGTGCAAACAAAATGACAACAAATAAGCGACGTTCAAGAACTAAAAGGAAAAAAAGCCCAGACATCACACTATCAGCTTTAGTCAGTTTGAATCTGGATAGTGCAATTTATACATATAGTAATATATATATATATAATTTTTTTTTTTATTGTGAATTCACTCACACCCAAAAAAGTTATGAATCTGCACCTTAATAAAACACAGCCTCAAGTGTTGATTGATATGAGTGTATGACCGTACTAAGTATGAGACCGGTCCATAAGTCTTTATTGTTACTGTACGAACAAGGTTCAATCTTAAATGGAAACCTACCATACGCCAGTATAAAATACATTCTACAGCATAGTTATGCAGTTCATAGATGCCATAGGGCTGTGGTAGGAATATAACCGCATTGATTTTACACATTTTTACATATTTTGTTATTTGGGTGTTGCCTAAAGCTTGACAGTAAATTATGAATGTTAATGAAACTGTGGCATTATAAATAGTAAATTATTTCACCTGAAATGACAACTCAAGTTTCCGGCAGAGCTCTGGATTTTCTGGACCGACAGACAACAAATTGTCTTTCAATAAATGATCGTGCACACTGGGAACTGGTCATAGCATTGCTAGGCAGTGTGTCATGGTCTTGGTCCCAGAGTTAGTCTAGTGGCAGTGTTAAAATATATTTTCCCTTGAATCTTACATATGAACAATGTATTTAATTTCTTTGTCATGCTTTAGTAACCAACTAACAAAGTATATTATTGAAAACCTTCATTTAATCTTGAATCAGAAGGCTTTCACAGCATAACAATGGTTCTGAATGCAATGAACTATATCGCTTCAGTATATACTCCAAGTTTATTTACCATTGTTAACACTCATTCATAAAGCTAATTTGGAAGTACATTTTGCGGTGGGTTATATAATAAGGCAACTATGGGAACACAGTGTGTAGATAAAGGAAGATACAGGAGGGATTTACATTTATATTCCCAACTGACTAGTATGTTATTTTAGAGGTTTGTCTTGCACAGCTGTTTTTCTCCTCTTTGTCTTCAGGAAATGAGGTGTAATTAAATCATGTACTTTTCCCCTCCTTGAGAAATGAGGTTGTGGGTAAATGAAGTTCTTCGCTTGTTCTGGGATGCCCAGATCAGCACAGAAATGACAAATAATCGTTTTCTTCACTTAAAATGTCTTTAGTCTTTACCTATAATGATTAGACATTCCCCTCTCTCTAAAATGAGTTGCTTTGCATTACTGGGTGATTACAGACCAATAAGCTTATAAACAACTCATCAGCATAATTTTTTATGACATGGACCAACGAGTGGCCCAGTGCAGGGAGCTGATATGCATTAGCTGTCTCACTAAGAGAATGCATCTGACATCTGCATGTGCTCTTTCTATACATGTAGATTAGGGTGCCAGAGACATTCTTGTGGAAAACTGTGCTGGTACAAAGTCAGCAATAACAATTTGCCGTTCATGTCCATGTGAAGGAAGTTTGGTTTAAAGTGAACTGATACATTTCATTCATGAGTTAAGTCAAAACCAAAATCTAAACAATGGCTATCATACATATCATACACAGCAACACACAAACCCAAAAAGGTTTCACAGCTTTATGAAATTAATATGATTGATAAGGTGTTGTGTCTATTTTACATCTGTTCATTATTGGGGTCTTCCCAGCAATTAGAGATTAAAGAACTGAAGTGTTTTGGGGTCCTGGCTTTCTAGAAACAACACAACTCCCACTGGAAAAACAGTTTAAGCCATACTGCTGAAACTCCACCAAGCTTATCAGAGAGTAGGCTGAAGCTCCCACTGTGTTACGCCTCAACAATCCCCAAGATCCCTGCAAGCGCTTAGACTCTGGTGGGTCAGAGCTAGAGGAGGTTCCTGGACAGACTATAGGTGTTACGGTAGCTTGCTCGGTCTGTCACTCACTCAGGCACAGAGTCACTTAGGAACTGTGTAAGATGTTAATAGTTGTCAAATGCTTGCTGTCTCTGTCCTTGGCGGAATTGCAGTGTTTGTGTGCTTTGTTGCATCCTCTCTCACTTCCTGCTCAAAGCCCATTTGATTACAAGGTCAGAATCCTCTCCACCCTGACCCTGTCATCCAATGGGCTTTGAGGAAGCCAGGAAGAGAGGACATGAGGCATCTGGGAAATGCAATTGAGATTTTTACCTTGTTTCCTCCATTGCTCTCCTCCCTCTCGAAGCACATTGAGGGAGAGGAATAAATGACCCTTTTGTCAGGACCAAACACACATTAAAACAGAGGCAAGATGTGGAGGAAATAGTACAGAGTAAATACATATTTCACAGCTTCAACAGGTTACTAACTATTATATATAAAATAATTCGGAATTATTGCCAATTATTGTCTTAATCAAAACCACTGTGCAGAGATGTTTTATATGTCTATTTGTGATGTTTTATATTTATTCACGTATATGAAATGACTGAAATAAAGAAAGATCTGCTATTTATTCATTCAGCACAGCCAGACCCGACAACATGACAGGACAAAAATACTTTTGTGTCTTTTTTTCCTGTGACATTTGAGTGACATCTAGATGTTTTGTGGTTGCCAGGTGGAGTTATTGCGCCATTGTGCCCTACCTTCATGTGTTTAACTATGTATGTTATGCCAACAGAAAATCATACATAAATGTATGTATGTCCTACCCTTCAGAGACCAATGGTCGCTGATGGCACACTTTGCCCCTTTTAGTTATATATTCATTTTAAAATTAATATGCATGTGTGTAAACGTCATGGAGAAAGTGCCTGTAAAAAATACCCAAAGGAGACCTTACATCGTTGTTTAGTGTACATACAGTATGTAACTGTAGCCGTGGCGTCTCTGTGCTCCTCCCTCGCTGGCTCTACAGGACTTTCCAGGACCTTTCCAGGCAGATGGACGTGACCTACGGCACAGTGAGAGACTCAGCCGTCTACGACTACTTCAAGAACAAAGGCACCAACCCTCTGGAGCAAGACAGCACGTATGCGGAGCTGTGGAGGACCATCAGCAAGAACGACGGCCACGACTACTCTGTGTCCAGTCCCTCTGAGGGCATCCGCAAAGTAGGTTAACCAAAGACGAGAGAGGACAATGCCCACACTGAGCTGATGCCCGGGTACAGACTGGCAGTGACTATATGTGATGCCCGGGTACAGGCTGGCACTAACTATATGTGATGCCCGGGTACAGGCTGGCACTAACTATATGTGATGCCCGGGTACAGACTGGCACTAACTATATGTGATGCCCGGGTACAGGCTGGCACTAACTATATGTGATGCCCGGGTACAGGCTGGCACTAACTATATGTGATGCCCGGGTACAGACTGGCACTAACTATATGTGATGCCCGGGTACAGGCTGGCACTAACTATATGTGATGCCCGGGTACAGGCTGGCACTAACTATATGTGATGCCGGGTACAGACTGGCACTAACTATTCCTGAGCCTATGTGCATTCTGACATTAGGCAAGAAGAAAATCAACCCTAACTAGTTATGGACCTATTTAATTCATGAAAGTAACAAAGCAAAACATCTGCAGTACATACAATCGCAGAAAATAAAATGTTAAACATGAGGAGCAATTAAAGTTTTAGCTGTCTAAAGCACTGGTCTAAAGCACTAACTCAAGGTCTTGCAATTCGATTTTCAGAAACATTTTCACTACTGTCATTATCAGTGAAACCCAAAACCACAGTGTCAAATCTCATGGTTAGAACCTTTATGGTTCTGCAATATTTCAAACCAATTATGCAGGCATATTCATCCTTGTCTTTGTCTGTCTGTCTGAATAATTAAAACTGCTGCGTCATGACTGTATTAACTGCCTGTAATAATGAACTGTATAATACACTGCTCTGCACACGTACTGTAAACTGACAACTGATGTGCCTCGTGTCATCAGATTTGTGATTTGTTTTTGGGTGTAAACATGTTTGCATTGTCTTTTCTTCCTTTCAAATGCAGATACATATCTTGAGTTACATACCAACAGCCTAGAGGAGAGAAACAGGGCTGTTATTTCTGTCACATTTTGTCTTTATACAGCAAAACATCTACTAATTGTTTTCTCAGACAGGGAAGTGAGCCTTATAGCAGACTTTGCAGATCTGCTAAAAGGCATCTGTGCTAGTTAACCGACACAATGTGCCTCGGTATCTATGCTATGCTATGCTATGCTATGCTATGCTATGCTATGCTCAGTTCAAGGTAATAAGTAGTAAGCAGATACATAGAGACAGAATACAAACACACATCAGAGACCTTCTGTCTTTGACTCAAAAGGTTTAGGTTCCCAGAACCTGAAAAAGGAAGAACCTGGAAAATGAACCTACGTTATATAGTCAATGGATTGCATGTCTGTTTTACATGTTCAGCTGAGTCTTACACAGTTAGTGAAGACCGTAATCATATTCACAGCCACTGCCACATGACAGGCCTTCTCTGAAACCTAGATGGCAGTGCAATGTATAACCGCTCAGGTTCCGTCGCTGAGAACATCTTTAATGTATAGCCAGGGCCCATATCATCCGAGTCATTAGCTGGGTGGTGGCTGCCGTCATCCATCTCCACTGATTGTCTGTCCTCCACAGGCGAAGAAGGGCCCATATGCCTTTCTGTGGGACATGGCGGTGGTGGAGTATGCCGCCCTGACAGACGACGACTGCACCGTCACCGTCACGGGAAACGGCATGAGCAGCAAAGGCTACGGCATCGCCATGCAGCACGGGAGTCCGTACAGAGACCTCTTCTCACAGAAGTGAGCAACCGCCAGTGTCTATCTGTCCTTATTGTGACGGCGCGGGGAGAAGCCCGGTTAGCGCGGCCCAGAGGGGACCTACAGCCCCTCCGGGCCGGGAGCTGATTCCTCGTAGGGGTCCCTTGTTTCATTTCAGTACGTGGGCGATGTGCTGCAGGTAATGTGTCACTTTGGTTGTATCGAGTGTCAGCCCCTGCATCCATCCCTCGTCTCCTCCTTTCACCACCTTGAGGAAATATCCTCCGTCTAAGTGCACATGGTTAAACACACACCTACTCTGATTCCTAATTACTTTCTCTGCTTCATAAAAGCCATAAACATAATCACCGATGGTTCACGGCGCCTGAGGGAATTGAGCGTCGTAATTGGCTGAGAGGTCATTCGGTGGTTTTATTCAGACATTTTAGAGGGAGTTTGACGAGGGGAAATGAAAGGCCCACAGATTTAGTACTGAAAACATTAGTGAATGTTTGGATGATATGGGTGGTCTTTGGACCGCCAGGAACGACGCGGAGCTGTCTGTAATTTTATACAAATGTATTTTACATTGTTACCTCATGCAATACTATAATAAACGTTGAAGCCTGAATGGTGTGAGATCATGTACTAAGGGTTTGATATCACATTACTTTTGGTAGGCGGTCATAATAACAGTAAAGCATCTCAGGGGGTTGTGGTATAGGGCCTGTATAGCTGTCCAGGCACTCCACTATGCACCATGCACACCTCTTAGCTATGGAATATTGGCCATGTACCACCACCCATGCCTCATTGTCATTGAACGACACTTGAGGAACTAGATGTGTGTAATTTGCAGGGTACGGGATCATTGCGGCATATCACTGAAGCAGGCATCCGCAGTCCACAAAATAACAATATTATTCATTTACGCCTCCAAACATTGATGTAGCAACAGGTTTTACCTTTGCATTCATCTGCCCAGATGGCAATAAATATGTTTGTTTTGGGTAAAAATAATTAAACACGCGTGGTTCCGATTATTATTGGAAACTACATGAACAATTCATCCCTAATTAATAACTGAACAAAATGTTTACAACGTCAATGTCGTTTTTAGTCCTTTGATCGTGTGTTGCAGTTTTTGGTCTTTGTTGTTATCCATTTCAATTCCATTGTGAAGGCAACACAGATGGGTGCAGATTTTAGATGTTCATTGTCTAAATCTCTCCATAATCACGTGTAACCAATTAGGACTGTGTTCTCAAATTGGCCAAGGATTTGTCCCAATCCTCAAATTTCACAGCATTCCCACACATCTTGTATTGATTCTTCTCAGGTATTAGTAGTTTCAAAGCATCAGTAAAAAACACTCCAAATCTTTACTCTTTTTAGTTAAAAAAGGCTACTTTAATCAACTAGTAAAAAATAAAAAGTTCCCATGCGATGTTAGATCTAAACCATAATGAACTACTTTTCTAAATGCGTGTCTGGGTAATGGCACCACAGACCTTCTAAATGTTGAACCGGTGTCAACCAGCTTGTTGTGTTTAGATCCATTTTTATCTGGGGCTCTTGGATGCCACACGCACACGAGCCTTGAGAAATCACCAAAGTGATTGGAACATCCTCCCAGGTTCCTCTCAGGTGTGCTTTGTCAGGGCCCCTTCAGAGGGCTCACTCAGAAAGGTAGACGGCAGGCCAGAGGGGGTTCAGAGCTATAGCAACGAGGGACACCCCTCAGTGGAAGATCCGCCGTAATGCCTGTACTCCCCAGACCGAACTGAACACTGCCTCTCTAATCTCCCATCACAATGGCCTGGAGGGCAAACGTAGTGGCTGGTGGTAATGCGCTTAATGGACTGCTTGGGGGCAGCTTAGGGGGCAATAACAACGTACGACAGGATGTCGTCCCACTCCGGGGACAGATTCACCTTACTTCGTGTACCACCCCCTTCAGTCATCGTCATCATCCACCCGTCAGCATCCATCACCCGTCATTGTCATCATCCACCCCCCCGCCATCACCTGTCCCCCGTCATCGTCATCATCTATCCCTGTCATCGTCATCATCCATCACCCGTTGTCGTCATCATCCATCGGCCGTCATTGTCATCATCCATCCCCCTTCATTGTCATCATCCATTTCCTTCCCTCCACCTTCTCGTCGTTACGTAACATTACACATTCGCCATGGGCTTCTTTTCATCACAGAAACTGCTGTGGTGGGAGTGTTTGCCCACAGGGTGGTACTCCGATAACGTGTGTGCCTCCTCACCACGGCTCCTTTTCTTTTAATTAAGCAGTTCTTCAATCCGTTTTATTATGGATTTAATTTGTGGCAGTAAAGGACTACAAAAGCTGACATTTAATGAAGTTTACTGTAGGGGTTTAATTTGTTGAGCAGGCATAATTCAACAAATCACACGCTGGGGCTGCGGGAATGGTCACATATGAATGCTTTCATCCGCAGAAGATCCAGTCCGGTCTGTTTTCCTAGTTCATTTTGTGCCACGGCATCGTATTTTACGGAACGACGCTCCTGACGTCCGTACTCCCAATCCTTTGTGTCGCGAAAGAGAAAGCGGAGGAACTCGTCGTCCGCTTGCACCTCCCCCCCCCCTCCCCCGGGGTGGATTGAACACGTCCCCCCTTGTCCCCTTGCAGGATCCTGGAGCTGCAGGAGAAAGGGGACCTGGACATCCTGAAGCAGAAGTGGTGGCCGCGCACCGGCCGCTGTGACCTCAACAGCCACTCCAACGCCACGCCGGACGGGAGGTCCCTGAAGCTGCACAGCTTCGCTGGGATCTTCTGCATCCTGGCCGCGGGGCTGCTGCTGGCCTGCCTGGTGGCCGGCCTGGAGGTGTGGTGGAGCAGCTACCGCTGCGGGCAAGAGCGGCCCAAAGAGGTGACGGAACACAGAGCCCGGAGGACAGGGCGACAGGGGGAGGACACTGCCACACTCTACTTTAAGGATCCAGCCGCAGACCACAGCCCCGATTTAGTAGAGCTCCAGTACACGCAGCTGTAGATTGTGCTCTAGTTGAAATCAAATTTGGTCCCCCTCCCCGCCCCATCCCTCCCCCCCCCCTCCCCAACATCTGTTTTTTTTGTATGTGTACACCAGACATAGCTCACAGATAAAACAAGAGTCCCTTTGATCATTATCTTACTAATAAATGTTCATCTTGGTTACTGGCATTTATTTGGGAAAACTTTAGATTTAAACATATTTCATCAGTGTTTGTTAAATCACATCAAGGTTGCCTCACCAGTAATAAAAAAACTAGGCAACCAAAATGTTTTTGCCAAAAGCAATTCCAGCTTTTTTTGTTTTTTTAACAGATCGCTGTACTAACATGTTAGAACAACTCATTATGGACCGTGACGGGAATCAGTATCCTGCTCTTTCACCAGTCACATGTTTTATATTGAGATCTTGTCAAATCCTTTCTCACTGAGCATACGTTTTGCCAATTTCTATTCTCAGATTGTTTGTAGTAACATTCTTGAGTTACGCCCAGATTGCAGGGAATTACACTTCCAACGGGAAATTTTTAACACGTTTTGACATTTCTTATTTCAGAGTAAATCTATTTATCTATTTTATTGAAGTCAATATGAAATAGGCAAATATGACATTTGGAAGAAAACATCAGTATCTTGTTTGTTAAAAGTTCCCAACAAGATAAGGATTCCAGAAATAATGGAATCCACGTATGGAAAATAGTTTAGTCCACGAACACATTCACACCGTCTACCATAGAGAACACTTTTGTTGTATTACTGTAAGACTTACACCTGCTAAGTGCCTGCTAAGCTGATTTAAACATATTACTGATTATACCTCATTGCCTGCTCACTTTAAGTCCTAATGAGTTTAATCCACTTTGGTTGCCGCGGCGATGTCAGCATGTCCACCAAAGCCACTCACATGAGCGTTCCAGTGCTCCACCCCCCCAGCATATGACATGAGACCGGCTGAGGCTTGACATGGATCCGTAAACTAGAGTGTGAGCAGAAACAGGACGCTTGCATGGGTCTGTCACCCCACAGCAATAAAAGCCACTATATCTGTCCAACCCAGTCCATAATCCCTAGTAATTCACTGTGGGAAATCTTGTTGCAAGTATATGTCAATGTGGACATCCATACGTTATTACTATTGACTGTTCTATGATCTCGTGCAGGTTACTAAGGATTACAGACTGGCAAGGGTTTCTGGTCCATTGACATATAATGACATTACCACTGCTTCATCGGAAGGGAGGAAGGACATTTGGACAGAGAGAGAAAGAGACTGGGATGAAGCAGAAGCTATTGACACAGGTCAGAATAGAGCTCCTAAAATCTGATTTGTGCATTAAAGGGGCACTCTGCTCTGTCTGACTGGGCATGGGGGGCCATTTTGAACTAAGCCTTCACAACACCATCTCTCCCATCATTGGCAATGCTTCTATTTTCTGGTTCTGTTTCGGGTTCTCCCTTTTTGCTTTGTAGTGCATAGATGCATGACAAGGACGTCTGGGGTCACCTTTACTTAGAAACACTTCACAGGGAAATATAATACATTTGGTGACATTTTCCATCGACTACCTCATGATGATTTTTTGTGAATGCATTTTATGATGCATCTTCCATAGGCAGTCATGACTGTTCGTGATGCCTTATAACAGCCTTCATGAATGAAGATCTCTAAATGTGTTTGCGAAGTGTGACGCTGGTGGTGTATAGATCATGTGATCAGAGATCAGTCACAATACAGGACTCTCATAGGTCATAGTCTTATGACCCATGACCCAACATCGAGGCCGCTTCTGCACAAATGTGGGGCCACCATGTATGGATCTATTTCTAATAGATTTCATGAAGTTGTTTTGGCATTCAGCAAGGTCCCACACAGCAGAGCATGTTGTAATTTCCCCACAGTTTAAATGAACACAATCCTATTGAAACACTGGTGCAGTGGTTTGTTTTACAGGCAGTTCTTGGTTTAGGCATGATGCCAGTACAATATAATGATTTTATTTTAATGAGGTGCCAGTCTGCTGAAACAATGTCATTGGCTAGATGTTTTAATTAGTTTTGCGATGTTTTTGCATGATGCAGGACTGATACCGTCAAAAATTAATTCCAATAAATGACGCCTTTGTTGATAAAATCGTAGCAACAAATTCTATCAACATTAATAAATGGTACATTCCAGCTTATAAGCATGGGAAACACTGTGTTTATACTTGACATTGATCTAGCAATTAGCTTTTCATCAAGTGTTCTTAACATTTGCTACCTCCTAGAATATATTGTGTTTTTGGCCAGGCAGCTGATATTGACAAAAGGAAATATGTTATTAGAGGAATTTGTTTTTCTATATGTTCTTCTTCTATTCTTTATGTTGCCAAACAACATCCATTAGAATTCCAGACCACAAACTTTCCTAAAATTCTGTATATAGTTGTCCACACGCCAGTACCATTGGGGATATCCAATATTGCTTTAGAATGTGTTGCAATATAATGGCAAAAAAAGTTGTTCATGTGTATAACATTTTTAAGCCTAGTATATCCACCCACATAGAATATTTCATACATTCATAAACATCCCAACTTCATTGATTTTTGTTCTACATACATAGAATATGAACTGCAATGTGTCCTCATATACTTACAGCCCGATAAGGAAAATCTGTGTTTATATTCAATTATATATCATAGTTTCATCCAACCAATATTGGAGCCAAGCTGTGCCCGTCTTCAAAGTAGCATTTTGGAATGTAGCCGAGTGTAGCCCTCAAGAGCAAAAAACAATAACCCTTCTCGTGATTGGCTTGGTGATACCTGTTAGCCTCTCAATGGTCAATAACCGGTCTGACACGTTTGCATGACCACAGTCATCCAGAGACACTGTGTCTGTCCCCCTTGGGACTCCATTTCTTCAATATATGGATCGGTCAAATTACCGGGCAACATATGTAGTTGATTGAGAAGCAGGACAGACACTGTTGAAGCCTACGTATATTTTTATTAGCTGAAGTTTTCAGGTGAATGTCCTTAGGCATCAGCAGTGAGTTGTCGGTTAATGACCATCTTTATGTGCCCTGTGATACTTTACTTCGACTTTACATTGCTCTTACTGTAGCATCAGCAATGCCCAGTGTCCTAAGGTTACTCCTCCTGTCCAACAAATGCTTGAGTGGGTTTTCAGAAGCCTAAAGCCGCAGCGCCCTAGATCAGTCAGTTGAAGTTAGGATGAGGTTTGGCTCCAGCATTGGTGTCATCTGTCATAGATTTGACACCCCTTACTAAACATCAAACTGTCTTTATCCACTGGCCAAGTTTGATTTCAAGGTGCACATTCTATACACCTGTAATTTCAGTCACCTCAATTCCAATTAGGCAATTCCAATCGACGTTAAACAAGCCAGTGCCAAAACAAAAGGACACGGGAAACCTGAATGCATGGAGCTGGCGGAGAAAGCCCCGGAACCCCTACGGGGAACAGCCCGTCTCAGCCTCTGTGTCCCCCCCCCCCCCCCCCCCCCCCCCCCCCCCCCCCCCCCCCCCC
>JACXGK010002403.1:0-27333 GCA_016801125.1 Novumbra hubbsi | reverse complement strand
GGCAGCATGCAGCCCAGCCAGCAGCTGGAGTCTGTGCGGGACTACCCGGGCCTGTCTGTGAGCACCTATCTCCCCGGGGAGGGCCATGGGGCGGGGCTGGGTCGGACACTAGCTCAGGGCACTGGCAGCACCCTCCCCCACCACCCCCTCAGCAGCTCCACCATCCCCTCCATCCAGTGCAAACACAGAGCGCCCAACGGGGGGCTGTTTCGACAGAGTCCCAAGACGCCCATGCCAGTGTCGTACCAGGGAGTTCCCGGAGGACCCATCCCAGAAGCCATTGAGCCCACCCACAGTACATCCATCTGATGGTACCGTTTTCACGCCGCGTCCGCCGCTCCCACGTCTGATTACAGTTGGGGGGGGGTCGTTGGGGGGGGGAGGGGGGGAGTAGGCAAAGTGTACAAACAATAGAAATACAAGATTTTTATTACCTGTTGAACAATAGACATCGTCAAAGAAAACAGCGAATTTTACTTGTGTATATTTGTAAATACTGACAGAATGAAGTGAGGTAAAAGTGTATTTTGAATATTCTCAATTTTTTGGAAGTTGAGTTATAGAAAAAACCACAAAATGACATCAAAAAAATTCTATGTATAAAAATACGACTGTTTGAATGGCTTTGTAAATTTTGTTCTATATGAATAATGACGCAAATTCATTGTGATTGTTTTCTAAGTGCCGAAATAAAAGATGTCTCCACAATTCATTCTTAGATGACCATGCACCATTGGGACATAATGTGGACCACCAACTTTTATGCACCTCTATAACAGCAACCATGTCTATATTTCAGTACCACAGGACAATGTTCCCAATTGATGGATTCATTTTGTTTGTAAGACATATCTATATATATATACCATTTTTTTGTTTTCCAACCTTTTAGTCTCGGTGAATCATTGATAAAGGCTGAAACTGAAGTAGAAAATGTCTGTCATGCTCCATATTTAGGAAATGTATGGTCGTTCGTTGAGTAAAATGTCAGCCCCATGTTGTGAAAGGCAGGGGGAGATAACAAGACTTAATTAATCTGTATCGCGAAAGTTCAGCATTACGGTGTGATTAACATCAATGTAACTTTCCCGTATTTGTGGTGACTCATTCACAGTATAGAAGCATATGCATATGTTGGCTTGAACAAAAATGACCTTTACATTGATAGTGTGCCCACTGTAAAGCTTCTGCGATAAATATTGAATAGAGCCTGTTGTCTCGGTCCACCCCTATGGCCAATTTGTGCCGGATACAGTGTAACATCGGCCAATGAGCACAAGCCTCTCACGTTGCTAAGGTCAGACCAGGAAAATGGTTGAGCTTATGTAATTGGAGTGTTCAAAGGAAATCATAAACTGACACAACTCCTTCACTGAAACCTCTCCTTAAACTGTATACCATTTGTTCTTCGCTTGTGTGGCAGGGATGTTTAAAAGAGAAAAATGTTATTTTGCTTAAAAAAAAGGCTAATTTTAGAAAAAATATATGTATTCATTTTGTACTGAAGGATTTATTGTTGAAAAGTTGTACACAGGTTTTCTACTTTCAGAGCAGTGAAGTCCTGCGGTCTGCAGAAGGAGTAAGTAGATATATAATATTGTGATATCTCATATTTATCATTTGCTAATGAGGAATGAACCCAGAAAGAGCTGGAAATAATGAATTGCCAGTGATATTAAAATGTACTTTTACAGGTGAAGTAATACCCATCCTAATGTTTAAAACTGGAGCTCTGTTCATAAAGCAAAAAGATGTTCATATAATTTGACCTGTGCACTTCACAGAGCAGCAGCTTACATTACTTTCCCAACTAAATATGTATTGCAAAACTTTTTCCAAGACTTTTTCATAAGTGCAATTAAAATGCAAATTTGTCCTGGGGAATATTTTATGTTAAAACGTTTTTGCCTGTCCTACTGAACAACAGTATTGCCAGAAAGTGAGATAGTGAATGTCGGTCTCAACCTTTTTTGTTGTAATTTGTCAGACCCAGGGCCGGCTCTAGCATTTTGGGGATCCTAAGCTAAATTTGATTTAGGGCCCCTCCTCTAGCAGTCCCTAGAGGTCCGGGGGGTCCTAAGTGATCGCTGGGGTCGCTTATTCCTAGAACGGGCCCTGGTCACATGCTAAACACAATAGAATGTGTGCCGAGAGAATTGATAGATCACCTCTATACTCATGCCGTTAAAAAGGTTTCATTTACTGGATTGTCCTCACCTCTTGGCAACCGTAACAAATTGCCCCATAGAGCCATTTTGGGAGTCCAAGAACAAGAATTAAGTGATGTCATGAGAATAAACAGAACTATCATACCTCAAAGTGAAAGAATCATGTTTCACATTAACTGTTCTCCGCTCATGCTTTTCAAGCGAAATTGGAAAGTTTGTAAGCCTGTATATTTTGTATAAGTAGTTACTAATGTGAACCAAAGTGATCTCATTTTACACTGTGTTCTGCTTACAACCCATGGCCCTGATCAGCCAGCAGTGGTGAAATGGTCCCACATAACTGTACTGTAAGGGTTTAGTGTGTTTCACTGCCTTACTGTGTTTTCCCACATTTCTTTATCAATGCCCACACCACAAAATTAAAGAAAATATGACAAAAAGCTTTCATAGCATATAGTCTGTAACAGTACATTTAACGGAGACTCTTATTTTATTTATGAATATGCTGCTTGGAGTTTCTTAATCTTTAATAAAGAAATATGGTTTACATAGTATGTTTGTTTCTATGATTCATAGGGCATGTGGCTATGGATTTCAAATATAGAACCTCAGTACATCCAAATGCTTCTGCATTATAAACCAAGTGCTTTATTCTTCCATTGTTTTGAAATATAATTTAAAAAACGTAACATTTATTACCATTCATTTTCATTTTAAAACCATAAATCTACTACTAACAACTGATGTAGAAGTCAAATCAGCCTTGCTTTATTTGCTACTGTTCTCAGTATGATACTCTACAAACCGAAATAATCCCTTTGAGGTGGTGGTCTATTAACTGGCTTCCAACAGATAATTGAGAATTAAAGAACAGACCAATCAACATGCATCACTTCATCACAACAGGGCCTTAAACCTGTTCATTTCTCTCACAGGCTGAATGTTAAGTGATCTTCCAAACATAAAAAGCAGTGAAGTCAAAGGCTATTGGCATGCAGCTTCTGAGATAGGCCCATTAGATGACATGAACATCCATTTTCAATTCTGTCTCAAAATACAATTCTAAACTTAAAACATTGTATAATGTAATCATTCGGCCTAATATAGTGCTACAAGAAAATAGCTTATGGCTGCATTAGGCGCTTTTAAGGAACAGCTTTTAGCAAAACCTCTATCACAGTAGAGAACATTACACCCACCTCTAAACCTTCTTAATGATTCGTTGTGGATTGGATTGTACACGGTAGGAGTCTGTCAGACTTGACATGAATGCTATCTAGCTCTTTGAGCTGCAATGTGGCAGATCTGGCAGTTCTCCATGCAGGCACCACACAGGTAATGTTGGAATACCTACCGTATGCATTATTTTGTCTCTCTGTGTCTCTCTCTCTCTCTGCGTATTAAATGTGGGCCAAGCACTTGCCCCAGCTGTGACATTCATTGACACCAGCCAGGCTAAGCATCTGTCCTAAATTGTTTCTTTCACAAACTCTCTTGTTGTGGTACCATGCCGTAAATATGACGTATTAAAAGACCACAGGAATTCTCCAAAGCCCTTCTGGCCCGGCTTTATATCACACTGATCCTGCCGTGGCCCAGGAATAAACACACTCCTCTTTACATGTTTCCAGCCATGCAGTGCCTTAGGTCACACTCTTCTGTGGTTGCCTAAGTAATGTAGCCAGGGTGAATAGATACTGACTTTCCAAATACAAAACGCCACAAACTTGTCTTCAAATCAAAATGTTTTATAGTTGTCACATGCCGTCTAACATGTTTAGCTTGTTGGGATACGGACTCTTTGTCAACAATACCTGGTTTAAAAGTAAGAGAAAAGAGGACAAATATTTCTCAACGCAACACCTATATCTGGGGTACATCCATTACTGGGGCGGGTATTGGGGTGGATATTGGCAAGTAGCTTGGGATGCAATATATTTTACGATGTTACAATTTAATATTTATCAAGATATCACAATTGAATCATGATACTTACTGAAGCACTAAAGAAAACCCCAATAATAATAGGCTTTATACTTTAAAGGACAATCTTTCAGTAATGGGGGTTAGCTAATGTAAGTCTGTCTCCACCACTAACCGTAAACCTTCCCAGGCTGGGAATTGCATCCCATTCACCCAATCCCTGAAACACCAACTGAGAGGGTCTCCAGAGAGTGGCAAAGGTGTTGCCTCCGTGCACTTCTTCATCTCTTCCTCTGCAGTGTCATGTGGTGACTTTGGTGCAACCCTGACAACCCAAGTGTGCCTCCAAGCAGAACATCAAGTGCACAAGATGCTCTCTTACGTGGGGGGGGCACAGAGATCCTCGTTATCGTTTTCAGATTCATGATTGTCCTCCTCATGGTTGGATATACTTTCAGCCTCCATCCTTATCTTTTGCTGCAGGAAACACAGTGGCATATCCAATTGGTTATTCAAAATCTACTACACAAAATATAACTATCAATAGCAATCCACATTTTATTTGATTTAAAATCCTGGGGGAGTGGGTAAAAAGGTAAAGGTAAAAAATTATCTGAAACTGCTGTTAATTTCCTGGTATTAGATTGTTGGTGCTCATCGTAATTCAATAAGTACAGGGCTTTGAACCTTGGATCAGGTGTTGAGCCAGCCTACAAAAAGGGTGGCTTTCTCTGTACCAGTTTGATAACGCTTCTGTAAATCTTTGCGTATCGGTGCATTACCATGGGTACGTCGCCAAGGTTTTCATGGCAATCATGGAGGAGCTGGGCAAGTAAGTGTGCAATGAGTGAGAATGAATGGCCACTCTCTCCTGACATAATACTTTTAGCAACTTGTAATGTTGAATTGTTGTTTCTAAGGCCTTAAGCCTCACAGGATATGTTGTTGTGTGAGTAGTGGAGCCCAAACAGTACACTGTGGGGTCTGTTAAGTTACGACCAATGCCTCTAAGTTGAGCCTGATAGAGATCCTAAGCCTTGTGACTGCAGGTAAAGATGTTCCTTTTACTAGGTCAGTGTTCACCTGAATACCAATATAAGGGACTCAGTATGGTAACTACTTGATCAGATCCTTCCCACCTCTTTTCCGACAGGGGAACAATGTGCCCATGCAAGTTAAAAATAAACTTGTTGTGACTTCAGCCTCTCTTATTTAAAATTTCCACCAAACTTTCATTGGTTCATGAGCCGGCAATGATGGCTGTTCGCTGCAAAAAAAACAATCTGCCCAACATTTCGTAGGCACTGTTCCAGCAAGTAATGACAACTGTCTTCATTTTGTGTTCGGGAAGCTGCAATAGCTTCTGCTCTTGTTGTAGGACTTGTCTGCCGGTGGCGCTTTGTCTAAAAAATTGTTTTACCGGTAACAATCGCAGGTTCTTTCCTGGTTATATTCCAATCCTCTGTCAATCTCTGTAGCAAATGTGCTAATCTAACTTTGTATGGCCCTCACATGACTCCCCTCTACAACAGGTGAAGTTAATTTCACTTCAATGGCATGTGATTGCTACCTACAATTCAGTGGCTCTGATGTCCCAGCATAACAGGTTAGGGCCACTCTCTGCTTTACTCAACGATGCTGTAACGTCCTGTTTATCTTCTTACTTTTTGGTGCAGTTGTGTTAAAGGGACGGGTAGGAATTGTGTATCAAGGCTCCAATGTCATCAGCGTTTTCCCCAGTGCTATGTGGTCACATGTCTTTGCAAATGAACTATACCACACAGACTCAGTCATTTTCTTTGCGCCCACTAATCCTTTAAGTAATTTTGCAGCGCGCTTTGTTTCAAATCTCATTGCATAGGGTCAACAGGTTCCGTTGTGCCATACCTCAGGATGGTGTCTTCTTAAATGTGCAAGCAGGTTGGTTGTGTTTCCAGAATATCTGATTGTGGCGCTACAACCTTGCAAACGGCATCGCTCATTTCCAATTCAAAACCATCTGTTTTTTTTTTTACAAACCCAAAATTCCCCCATTTCATTCAATTTAGATGTTGCTGGTGCTGGTAGAATTTTCTGCGCTGTAATAGTACTATATATCTCCGCAAGGCCCAAGTCATTTTTAATTAATTTCACTCTGATATAAGAACGGTAGGCCCTATCTGGGTAAACAGGGTCTCTCCAGTGGTGCCTTCCAATCGTTGGTGTGACTCACTACCATAGAAATCTACCATTTTGCTTTTTCACATAATATAAATATAAACAAATAATAACATTTCAATGTACCATTTGTAATTCAGTAGTATGAGAACATTGTCACAGGTTTCAATACTTTTTCAAAGCACTGTATATAGAAGCAAAAATCGAATAACATAAAAAAAAGATATACAAAATGTAATAATACAAAACATTAATCATCAGATAATTACTAGCTTGCAACTCTCACCCAACTATTTCATTTATCCTTCCAGGGTTATATACTAACATTTTAAAAACGTTTCCCTTTCCGATAAACAAATCCACAAGTTGAATGGATAGAGAGCCCTGGAAATGTAATGCTGCACAGACTAACCCTTGAGGATGACCTGTGTCGCCTTGGCAAAGACCTCTCACCGCACATTATTTCCAGAAGCCAACAGCAGCCAGTGCACAGAGTGAGCAGTCTTTTCATTACATTCAGGAGTCTGGATTTTTCATGTAACTTTTTATTTTATTTTTTATATAGACCGATGCCACTGGCAAACAAGCATTTTCCTTCTATTAAGCAGAATAAGAACATTCACTTTTGTCATAATTTTTCAGAAACAAGGAAAGATTTTGCATCTAATGTAAAGGGGTTGTTAAAGGTTTTCTTGGATCCTGGGGGGCGTTGGAAGCTAAAAGGTTAAAAAACACTGGTCTATACTACACACGTACATAGAGCTTTGGTTCTTGTTAGCCCTAATCATCTTCAAAGTTGGTCACACAGATTACTTGTTGTATTTGACAGATTCCCCTGCAGCTCTGGCTCAGCCCCTGGAGGTACTGAAGATGAAGTACCTCATCTCAGATGTATTTCCAACTGCTAGGAGGAATGTAAATTAGAATGAATCTTTGCCCAGCAGAGTTGTGAGAAAATGTTACATCATTACATGATATGCTCTAACCCTTTCTCCTACCCATCAGCTGACTGGGTGAAACATTAACTACAACCAGTGGGAAAAGCCAGAGCCAACAGAGAAACAGTTGGATATTATCTGAGATTTGGCAGGAATAACTGACAACCACGATGTTACATTTCCTGGAAGAATCTTTTCATACAATGAATGATTGTGTTTCTTTTTAACTCAAGCTAGCTCTCAGAGAGGCTGTTGAACTCTGAATGAGCACAGAGGATGGGCTCTTCTGTCCAACCCAAATGCAGCGGTCGGTGCAAGTCTGAAGATAGAGGCACAACTAAGCCTGACAAGGCTTTAAAACTGGAAGGAGATGAGGACAGGAAGGGAAAGTTCATTCTGGCAGTACAATATCCACACCTCCTCCTATTACAACCTAGTACTACCACTGAGATTAAACAAGCACGTTGAGTCAGTCGGACAGATAGACAGACTCGTTCTTTGAGTCACCGTCCACCGTCTCCATAGCAGGGCTGCTGGAGTCATCACAAACAAACAAGCACACACACACTATGCAGTGTAGAGGTGCTGAGGGGAAAAAAAATGCATCGCAGCATCACACATCACATGGACACTTTTACAATGGCAGTGTCCCCTCATCAAGGAGACGGAGCCAGAATGGCATTCACCCACCTGGGAGGCTCCTGGGGAAGGCCTTTCTCTTCCTGCGGCTCCTAGAACCTGACTGAACCTTGCCCCATCTCTCCAGCGGACTGATGCCCTCTCTCCCTCCATGCTCGGCACTCAGCCATCCATTCACAACGCCAGGGCACAGATGTGCACCGCTGGAGTACAATCAGAGAGACAAACGGCTTGGCAGTGATCAGAATTTTTAAATCCCATTCCTCTGGTGAATTTTACACGTTGGCTTATTAAAAGGCTGCAAAATAAACTAGTTTCTGTTTCACCACCACTGTCGGATTCACTAAGTTCAGGCTGTCCAATGTTGGGCCTCCCAATTTTAAAGCCAAATTAGAGCAGAGAAATCCCTTCGCTCGTCATGGCTGCAAAAGAGAATTATCCATGCCACATTTCCAAAGGACAAAAACCTACATTTTTAATAACTTCCTCGGCATTAACAGTTAGCTAGGTCTAGCATAACATCCTTGGCATTAACAGGTAGCTAGGCCTTGCATAACTTCCTTGGTATTAACAGTTAGCTATGCCTAACATAACTTCCTGGGCATTAACAGTTAGCTAGGTCTAGCATAACTTCCTGGGCATTAACAGTTAGCTAGGTCTAGCATAACAGTCTGCTGAACATAACCTGGTGTTTAAAGCTGCTATCTTTCTAACCAACAGTGTTTAAGTTTAAGCTAGGTATAAACTTTGTGCATCTTTTTTTAAATCAACATCACAAACAAACGAAATGAATGTCTTTAAAAAAAATTTGCCTTATAAATAGCATGCTTATTGTTTTCGATTCTATAGCCTACCAACATGAGCATAGCGTAGGGGCAGCCCTACTTCACAGCTGTGGTGCGTTATTTGCCAAGAAAAGAAAATTGTGAACAATCATAGAAAACCTTTACTATTGCTGCATGGACGTTTGTTAGTGTTCCCCTCACATTTCCAATGCAGCCCCCCAAAAAACATTCTTGACGGTATTTGGTGGCGTAGTTCCTGTGTTACGTAGAAGCTACACAACAGCCATCGAGCGTTCAGCCTGGCCATTTGCCGTTATGAAATCCACCCCTTCGAAATGAATGACTGCTGCTACACACCTCGCAGGCTTGGTGTGTCACGCTGACGGTGCACGTCCAATATTCCCACGCGCGCCGTCTCGGAACGATACAATGCAATGCCGGTCAGCTGACACAACAAGCCTGCTCTGGTAAAAGTTGATGATGGATGAGGAACTACTGATTATTGAAGTGGAGAAGTATAGCTTTTTTTGTATGACCCAATTTATTCATTCTATAAAGAAATGACGGTGAAGGAACGCGCGTGTGACGAGATTGGCTCCATCATTGGAACGCCATGTAAAATGAATGAAGATCAATGAAGCCAGGACAAGTGTAATGCAGCAAGGTAGCTAGCCTGGTGTACCAGGTAAAACGCAACGCGTATTGTGCACTTTATGTTAGAGTATGATGACGTTGTAACAGCCACCACTGGCGAGTGATTAACTTCATAACCATACAAGAGTTGTATTTCAATGTTACGTAAAACCACAGGAGATACAAATCATACATAATATAATAATTGTGGGGTGGGATGTTATTCTTATACTCGAAGCATCTTACTTTTGGACTCACCAAAGGCATTTGGTATTTGTGCCAGCCGGCGGAGTCTCCACGTATTCTTGGTGTTTAATGGCCGCACACTGTGCCTGATGGGCTTTCAGTGACTAATCAGTGTTCTCCACTGTCCATTAGCAGCAAGCAGAGGCGGAGCGGGGGACCGTCGGTGCTGGGAAGACAGCTCTTTAATTATGATTACACATCACCTCGGCTCACAGCGCCACGTCACACCTATGAAATAACAGTGTTTCAGATCCCAATTCACAGGCGCAATTATTTACATCCTCTGTCTTCCATGCTGTTTACTCATATTCATAGTCATTATTTTTCACCTATGCCCCCCCCCATCCCCAAAGAGACAAAAGCTCTGTAACACCCAGGGTTTGTAAAGCCCCTTGTCCAGCAGTGGAAAGCCAGAGAGTAAGTTGGATTTTTATTCAGGATGAGGCTTCTGGATGAATATTGTCAGATTAATTTACCTTTATCGGCTCACACCCGCTTCATCACAATTTACAGCGGAGTGCTACTCGAGAAGTTTATTTTAATGTGTTTACTTATGATTTAGTCATTAGATGCTATGTGCATCTCTCAGTGAGTCAGACATTTTATTTGGCATTACATATGTATGGAAGGGGTCTCACCAATTGTTACACACCGAAGGTCTCTCCAGTTATTAGCATCCTGTTAGACACTGTACTGCCATCCCTACATGACAGAAATGTTTCTCTCTGGTGTTAAATAAAATACAATTCCATTTTATATGTGTGGTTGCACATGCTTGTTGGTGAGTGGATATTGTGCGTTTGCTCAACATCATATGTTATGCTGGGTATGTTCAAATTGTGTACAGTGACACAGTGGGAAGTTCCATGGGTTCTGTTTGGGCCTAAGCAGCCACTGTAGTGAACCAGGTCTTTGCGTGGTTGGTTGAAGCCAATAATACAGAGACTGCCATACATCATGCTAGCCATGCCGGCCCGCCTCTTGCTACATCAGAGCCAACCCCAGCCTCTGGGCACTGGTGCCTGCCTGCTAAACCATCTTATCTCTGACAGTGCTTTGCCCAGACTGCTGACCTTGAGAAGTAACGTGATGGATCAATATGTGCTGGGATTGAAGAGTGCAGAGGAAAGAAAGGGTCTCTGTAGACTGGTGGTGCCATTGTAGTCGATTTCAATAGCACTCATACAAATGAGCATGAAATGTCCTAGAGCCCACTCACAACAAAATCATGAGTATTCTACCGAATATAATAGTATAGGCTGTATATAAGATAACTTCCAACAGCAGGAAAATAATCCTGCAGCATCAAGCTGGTCATATTTTTAGGAAAGACAAAAAATGTATTCTGATTTTATAGTGTACATTATAAATGCCTTTCTAAAACTCAATTACACTTGACAAATAGTTTTGAGTTTTAAGTGTCCTGTAACAGATTAGATCCGACATCTGTAGAGAACAATAAACAAAAACAGGAGATGAACTCTTTCTTTTAGTTGTTAAACTATTCACATAATGTGGAGTGTATACAGTTGATAATTAAATACAATAAGAAGTGTGCCATATAGTATATGCCATTGCTATAATGCATGCATTATTCAAATCATATATAGAAATATAATGTTGCTAGCCAGCCTAGAACACCAGATTGATTTGCATGCAGCATTATGAATCTCATTTACAGGTGAAATAATTGCCTGTCTAGCGTGTCATGATGGGCTTCTCCAACAGACCTTCTTGCCCATGCATATTTACTGTAGATGCTTCCAAGATGTATGTAAAGCTTTCAAAAATGCCATTCTAGCCAATTGCCTATATCATCAAGGTAATGGCTTTTTCCATCTTTCTGTACATAAAACAAGTACAGGCTTGTCCTGTATGATGGATGTGCCCTCAGGAAGTGCTTAGAAGGCTGACCTGTCCACTAAAGCAATTGTGCTTTGTACTAAAACCCAATTCCACCCCATGTTCTCTGTCGTGGGCTGGATGTTCTTAACCATTAAAACACAGATTAGGCCCTTTCCATGCAAGGCCCTACGTGGGATGTCAAGGCCACCGGTAATCCAATGTTTTAATCAATGACCTCTTGCTTCTTCGCCTTTCTTGTTGAGCCATGTCAAAGAGGAACAGGATCTCCAGTAAAGGTTTCCTGATAAATGGCCCTGTCACTAGTGATAAATGGAAGCCCTGCGAGCGACGCTCAGCCTCCCAGCATGCTCAGCCTGGGCCTTGTAAAGCATATCATTAATTATCATTCGCCATTCTGTAGCCCTGGGGTTAGAGATCAGACTCGCTGAGAGAGATCTCCCCGCAAACCCAGCTTACTCCGAGAGGAGTAGTACAGGCTGAGTTTGGACTCCCGACAATTTAAATGTGTTATATAACTAAGGACATCCTGAATGTGGGATTACGAAAGGAGATTAGATATAGAGTTATTATATTATAGATATGTCATTTCTAAAGATAATTTCTCTGTTTGAACATATGGCTCTCACTGGGGACAAGAAGCGTTCAGGAAATAGGATAATAAAAAAGATGTCAAACAACCAATGTTACAATGTTATCATATCTAAAGTTGGAGTAGAGCAGTTAGTGATAATATACGTTAGCCCATTTTTATATTCATCGCACAAAATATTGATATATGGTTGACATTATTTGCAATTTATCCACCAATATTGGCCCATCATGCAGTTCTCTTCATTTAAATCAAGTGTACTCCAAAAATCTACCTTAAGGATAATTAAGAAAACCTTGTAAAGAATCACCCATAAGCATCTATAGTAAATACATGAAAAGGCAAAAGTATGATTTCCTATTGTAAATACAATGAAAGGCAAAAGCATGCATTTCCTATAGTAAATACATGAAAAGTGCCTAATCAGTGTTTACTTAGTAAAAATATCCAGCCCACAAAAGAGAACATGGGGTGGAATTGGGTTCCAGTACTAAGCGCATTTGCGTCAGTGTACAGGTCAGTCTTCTAAGCACTTCCTGAGGGCACATCCATCAGAAAAATGGACAAAGTCATTACCTCGATGACACAGGCAATTGGCTAGAATGGTATGTAGAAGCCGATAACACGATATTTAGTCTTGTTGAAATCATTGGAACCAACTATTAAACATCCAATTCAATGTTTACTCAACACTTTTTGCAAAGACAATGTAAAAAAACAACACCTTGTGTCCCACTTCTTCATATTATTGAAGATAATTTTGCTCTGCCTCTTAGTCACACTTGAATTTTCATCAGGCTGATTAATGAGTTTCCTCCCCTCCAATTCATGCACATCCAACTACTGCAGATAATTTTGCCCACGAATCAATTCCTTGATGAAATCACAGTGTTGGAGGTTTTTGGGACGTGTGCAATATCCTGTAAGTGTTCCCTATTAAGGCCCTATCTATGACCTGGCCTGTTCCACTAATCTCCTGTAAATAGTACAGTGTGCCGTGGCCCTCCCAGCACCTTGGGGTCAGCCTTCAAATAAGTATGAGGTTTCAGACTTGAGGTGCAATTAGAAATGTAGGTGTGATCCTCCTCAGTTTTGTATCAACTCCTTGTATTACAGAAAAAAAAACTCCACAATATTTCAGTCTGGAATAAAAAGGTGCAAGGAATTACAAAGGATAATTCTTTGATATAGTGATGGATTACATCCATTTAGTGTTGGACTACCATCATTTGGAGAAGCCAGGCAGATGACTATGTATGGGTAATGTAAGTGGATGACTAGGAATGGATAATGTAATTGAGAGACTGCCGGAGAAGAACGGGAACCTCGTTGAACATACGATATACATAGAATGTGCATTATAGCATATGGCTGGTAGAGGACACTTGGCCTCTAAGTAATGCCAACTCCAAATTATATACAATTGGGTCACAAAATAGCAGTATATCGCCTAACTCTTCAACATAACACATCTTTTTTGTTTTTTATTTAATTATAGATTTTCTTTTTACAATTTGAGTTCACACATCCTAATTTACAGCAACACCACGTGGGCAGTCACAGTATATCAGTTATTTATTAAAATCACATACTAAAAGACACAAGCCAAACCATCAGAAACAAACATCATGAAACCTGTCATTAAAAGAACCAACCACATTCTTCAAAAAGAAAACACAGCCAATATAACTGCCTCACAGGCCCCAATTTGTCCAATTTCTGGGAACTCTGGAGACCATTCCACTGACAAAGTGCAATATAGCTAAAGGCAGATTTACCTGTCAAAGTAATCTCCAGAGTTAGCCTTTACTGAGACCTTGTCTAATGGCTTGTATTTCTCTAGGTTATCGAAGAAGGCATAGTGGTAGTTTATGCAAGAGCTTACACTACACAGAGTTCAGTGATGTGCTGGAACCATGCACATGCACAAGGAGAGGCGAAGATGGGCGACGGCCTCTGCCTCTCTTCCCTGTCACTGACCAAGTGCCTTACTGTCTGGGAGTTTAAAAAAAGTTTTTTGTATACACAGTTCGTAGTAACATGAAAAATAGGCAGACAAGATTCAAATCAAACACCCCTGTTCAAAATAGAATTTGAATATGTGCATTCCTCCATTGAACTTCCTTGTCTCCTATTTGGCCCTTGAACCAGTTTGCCCGCCCCTGCTTCTAACTGTCATGCCCATTGCTGCTGTGCTTTAGTGACCCGGTTGGGACTCTTTATGACTGGTAGGGAACATTTCTGCTCTTTTTGACATTTGCTGTGTAAAAAAGCTGGAGCTGGTTTAAATCATGCGCGTGCAGTGCTTTGGAAGCTTTGACTTTTGCTTTCTTGATAACAAGTTCTTCTAAGTGTGTTGTGTTCGGGTTCTCAGTGTAATATACAATAAAATGCTACATAAGATAGTAGGATCAGCTAACTCATTGGTCAGAGTCACAGGCACATGTTATATAACAGGCACATGGTATATAACAGGCACATGGTATATAACAGGCACCTGGTATATAACAGGAATACCTATTACTGTTATGCATTAAAACTTTGGCTATTTCTCCTGCGAGTGCAGGTGTTTTTTAAAATATATTATTTGAAAGACTTTTTTTGGGGGGGGGGCCCTGCCCCTCCAGATGTCTGTACACGGGCCTGGCTGGAACCTGTAGCTATGTAATTATTTATACTGCAATACAATTCTTCAAGTGAAATAAATGCCAAAGCATGGACCACAAACGAGTCGATTTCATGTATTCTGAAGACATCCACCCGGTCCCTCATGGCACACCCACCTCGTTCCAGCAATATCAATAATCCCTTTTCAACTAAACGGATCACAGTAGTACCTGACAAACGTTGCTCTGCATGCGTGTGCAGTGTTTCAGGTAATACATTACTTATTAGTACGTTTACTTACCAAATATTGAGAATTGTAACTTCTTAATCGGTTTTGTTTTATATCCCCTTACTATTTCAGCTATTGCTCCAAAAACAGGACTGGACCGGATACCCCTATAGCAGGGGTGGGCAAACTACGGCCCGAGGGCCAAATTAGGCCCACAATGCTGTTCCATCTGGCCCGCGGAAGGTAATAAAAATGTTTTGGGGGAAATAAAAAAACAACCTCACCAGTCCATTCTTATACACCTGAGTCAGAATTTAAACTGTATACACATTATAAGGGATCTGCTGTACATATGTACTGTATGTTTTAACTTTTGCCCTTTTCTGGCCTGCAAATCATTTAGGATTTACAAATTATAAAAATCAATGTGGCCCTCCATTTCATTTCAACATCTGTGATGTGGCCCCCAAGCCAGATCACGGAAAACGTTTGCCCTCCCCTGCCCTATAGCATCTAGGCAGGACCAGGTTTACTCGTGGCCCCATGCACCTGTCAGCACGGACTATGTAAAATTAGGTCCAGTAATCTAAATGGATTATCCAGACGGTTGATTATCTAATTGGCCGATTTCTTACCGGCAATCAGTATTCTGAAATCAAGTGGCATTTCTATGTTTTAATCACGTAAATATAAATAAACCTTGATTAATCCCACTCTAGCTAAAGCAAAGTTGCACGTTCACTTACCACAGTAACAGAATGGTTAAAAACCAGTGGAACCTGTCCCGTAGAGGACACGTGCATCTAGTACTTAAACACAATGAGGAAGATTGCATGGGATACCAAGGAGACTTTAAGGGCAATAGTTGGAGAGATACCAACTCTTGCTATCTTCTACCAGACACCAACACAATGCCAATAGACGGTTCGGAAAAAGGACGCCAGCCAAAAAGCATTTACTGAGAACAGCTAATAAATAAAAGTGCCTGGAGTTTAAACGGCATTGACATTTGAATTGAAACAGGGTGTTGTAGTCAGATGAAACAAAAACAGAGCTCTTTGGCTGTGCACTGGTGGGCTTGGTGTTGAAAGAAGGATGTGTATGTAGAAAAGAACCTCATGCCTTGCAAATTATGGTGGTGGAGCCTTGATGTTAAGGGGCTATTTTGGTTTCACTGGTACCGGGCCCTTAAGGTCAACAGCAGAGGACAGAAAAGGTTTCTATCAACTTTGTGTTTTTCCTAACCACAGTGCATCAACATGATTCTGCTTGTGTTTTTTTTATTGGAATATCCGGTGATGTAAAAATTTACAAATGCTAAATTAACTACAAGATTAATAAGAAGTAGGGTAACACTTAAAGCTTTATAATAAGGTCATAACAGCTACCATAACGTTGTCATGTGTAACTCTGTCACAACATATTTATAATTTGTTTGACACAATATGTATTTTATGGCAGGAAATGACCCCTACATAAGGTGTCAACCCCACAAATTTACCATAAAACACAAACAATTTCAGGAGATACTTCCTGAAGGCGTTATAAAGTGTTTTTAGTTATTCCAACAAAACGTATGCCTGAAGGTAATGATTCTTGGCAGTGTCAAATGGCATTAAGCTATTCTTTAGTCATTTAAAACAGCCCTACAGCTACATTAATATTTGTAAACTGCTGTTTAAAATGTGAAACCATACAAAATATAATTTGATCAAGAGAGACAAAAAAGAACCACATATTGGTTTCCATTGCTCATTGTAAAGAGTTCAGCTGAAGAACAGCGCGTTTACAAATGGCAGTCAATTCACTCCTTACAAAAAGTTGTCTGAAGGAGAACCAAATACCAAAGAAAACATTGAATTAATTAATTTATCAAATCCACCAACATAGCATAATAAATCAAATGTTATAGACTTTGGCCCTCATTCGTGAAAAGTGCATACGATCAAATTTGATCTTAAGAATGTACGATCATTTTACCGACTAGTATTCATCAATGGCATCTTTGGTATTCATCAGTATTACTTGGAGATCATCGTTATAATTTCGCATGGCAGGCGAACAGGTTTTATTTTGACCAGTTACGGGATAAATAAATCAGTGGTTCTGTGTCAAACAGTTACCCAAATTATGGCAGAGCTTGCTCTTCAAAAAGTATTCTCGGTTCTGGGCTGCGGCGTGAAAGAAAATTCCGTAATTGCGCTGATTCTTTCAAGGAGAATGACGAATGTAGAAAATGTTGAAATCTGTCAACTCATAGGTTGATGATCGCCACACCCTCATAAATAACGGATTTTGTTATATGTAAATAAGGACAGGTGCAGCGTGTTCACGGCTTTATACGATTTATGAATCTACGGTTACATCTACGCTCATTTCGACCAGGTGACTCAGTTTTGTGAATCACACTTGGAAATGATCGTATACAGCACTGGCAAAATTGAACGACTACAGCATTTAACAGAAGGTTTAAGTTTAAGAGACCAAATTGAACCCTTCTGTTCCTCTCTCAACTTCTTTGCAAAGGAAAGAAAAAGGTGCAGTGGGATCTTATTTTTTCCCCACGCTTGAATCTGCGATATTTTCTGGGAAGGTTTCATTAATTAGGGCCATTGCCTCCATGTATGAAGATCCTCACATGCATTGGCGTTTGATCACTTCTTTGCATATCGATCAAGGTCCTCCTGGCTCGTATAGTCTGCAGCATCCTGATTCATAAATGATGAATAAAAAAAGTAAATGCGAAAGGCATAACAATCGGTGTTCAATAATTTCAGTTTGGTAGTGCAAATATTCTAATTAAGCATGAATGAAAATGTTAATATAGGCACAGTGCATAGGGGACACGTAAGGAGGAAAGGAGAATGTAGAGAGAGAAGGAAGGATGAAAAGAACGGGAGTAAAGGAATATAAAGAGAGAGCAGAAATTGGAGAGCGAGAAGGATGTGATCAAAAAGAAAATTGCGGAATTCCTTGACACGGTAACCCACCTGTCAGCAGGCTCTCTTACCACTCAATGGTCTTCCTCCGTTAAGTTTATTTCTGGCGGCTTCCTTCAAGGTCTTTGCCTCCCACCTGTTGATAAAGACGCATAATCTGCAACGGCAGATAAAAATAGATAATTATGTAACAAGGAGGTGAATCCACTGAAGAAATACTACACACTAAAACATAAGACTAAATGCCAGAACAACATTTAACACTTGAACCAATTTTAAAACGAGATATTTAACACATTTAACCAGCACTACCCAACCACATTTGCCGCAGGACGAAGGACAGTTTTCCCAATTACGTGTTTGGTTGTATCTGGTATAGATACAGAGACGTTTGTAAATTGCCAAAATTGCAGTTTGAATAAAATTGACATAAACGATCATAAGGAGCTTAATAAACTATAAACACCCACCATAAAAACAATTCAAATGAACAAGAAGCTCAACAATATTTTTGGGGGGATCTGGGATATGTAAATTATTCATAGTTTTTTTTCTTGACATTATTGACTTCTGTGCATCTTTTCGACTCATCGACTGTCCTTCTACAATAGATTCTGTGATGATTTGCATAGCAACAGCGTGATGCAACATGACAACCTGAACCTATTGGTTGACCATCTGCTGCGTGGGAGCGTTGTATGTTTCTCCAATCATAAACCAAGCCATACATCTTCCTTTCTATAAAGTCACTGCATGTGATCAAATTTAAATAGGGCCCCGTGGGAAACAATCATAAACACTTTGATTCCTACTGTTGGTGCTACACTTTTAATTCGTTTTCATTCCAAACAACACATAAATAGTCATTTGTATGTGCGTTTGTGTTGTTGCAAACAAATCATGTGCTGGTGCCACAAACTGAAAAAGTGTGGAGAATGTGTAAAGTTGGACTATGTTAAATTGACTAACTAACAGTCCTGAGATATTTCCAAATCAAAGATCAACCACTTGACTTTCTTCAACAAAAAAACTGTATCCACCAGATCCACGGCTAGCTGGCAAACACTGTACATACATTACAACTGGAACATTCACACACATTGCTAACTAGTCAATTAGCCCAGAAGATTTGGTTACCAGATAACTGACACCTATCCAATGACTCTTGGCATCGTTAAAGCTCACGCGTAACTCAGAAGGTCTTTTCCTGGAGATTTCTGACTAATCCCGACCCACCTCATGGCGAATCAGTCAGGCATTTTGAAACTATGCAATGATAGTTAATTGTGAGAAAAGCACTCAACCCCCTCATAAACTAAAAAACCCACAGTTATCTGCCAAACGGGTACATCCACATGAAAGTAAGATACATTCTGATTTATTCCATTGTTGGGCCTGAGGTAAATCTCTACCTGATGGGAGAACGCCCAAACCTGCATGCACACCAAGCCCCTGTTGCTTGGGTTACACACATCCTGGTTGCCTCTGGCTCAGTGATGTGCTCCTCTTCTTCTTATCTGCATTCAGGCAAAATTGTGTTTTTGAATATCTCAACCTCCTTGAGGCACCAAATAATCAATTTAATGGAAACAGGTGGCAGAAATCATTTACAACATCCTCTGGTACCGATGACAGAGGATATTCCGCACCAATAGACCCCAAGATAATGCCATGAACATTTTTTTTTTTTAGGTATGCTCACACAGAATTGATACCCGTAGGAAATGCCAATACGATAAATGTGGATCAGTAAATCTCTCAGAGGAACTGCAGTGTACTTCAGCAGTCCAAAAGCAATGCGAGACAGGGATTTCCAGAGGGTGGGTGAAAGGATGTCACCTCTATATGCTAAACGTAATTTGGTCCAAAAATCTTAAAAGCAGCTCCAGCCCCTTCACAAGAGGATAATATTTTATTACCTGGACGACTGATGCCCGTGCCCAGACACACAGATCAAAACCGTGAGTCAGACAGCCACTCAAACTTCTCATTTAGAAAAAGCTCCAACACCCCTCTGCAATCAAGGACTGAGAATTCCAAACTGCCTGGCCTGATAGATTGGAACTGCGGCCGCCTCGCAGGGTGTAGCAGTCAGTCAGCTGCGGACCTCGGGGCCGGTGATAAACTGAAGGACCCGCTGACATGGAGTCAAAGCTATCTTCCCTCGGCTCAGACCTGGATGCAAAGTATAGCAGAGTGCACCGGTTAGAGGCTCAACAGGAATCCCACTTGATGTTTTCCGCACGCTTCCAAGGCGAGGGGGGGGGGGGTTAGCCAGGACACACTGTGCCAAAAATGACTGGTTCTCATGGCAACTGCAGTGACGGTGGTAACGCAATGTTTGCCACTGTACATACAAGACCAGTGCAGTTTGTTTTATTCACCACTGAACCTAATTTAGTACTAATTGGAAAACATATTGGAAAATTATATATAACCCCAGCTATACAGAAGTCAGAGGACAACAGTAATACCCGATGACTGCTTTGCGGTGGTTCGTGACGTCCAGTATGACAGGCAGCGCCAGCCAGACAGGTATACAACAAAATTGACATTTTGCCTATTCTCACTAACCTTGCTGAACCCGTTGGAGACACCATTTCTTTTGGGTTCACGAAGTAGCCACGAAACACATTTTCACATGCACGCATCATTTTAGTTAATCTAAAACTATGCAGTGTGTATGTCTTCCAGTAATACATTAATAGACCAGTAGCGCATGTGACATTTGTGAACTTATGTCAGGCATTATTGCAGGTGCAACATCATCACTGTACTAGACTGTACTATTTAGCCTTGTTTTAAGAAAAAAAGAAGTGAAATACACAATATTGGAGACTGCAAGAAATTGAACCTATCAAGCCACAGGCATGGTTTGAAAATGTCCCTGTAAAATATATAAACATTCTAAAACACACCTTTACAGAAATATGATATAAATTGCCATTGCTCTTTCTTTCCAAGCTTCCTCTTCCTCCCCAGGATGCATATAATGTCAGATGGTCAACAAAGGCATTTATTTTCAGAGGTAAATTTAAAAGCATTGGCTGACAAAACCAACGTCCCATGATGGGACTGACTGGGCGGGTTCTCCTGTTGACATTGCAGGCTACCGATCTCAACGATGTCATATATTGCTCTCGACTTGTAGTGGAACGGACACATGCATTTCAGACACATAGTTATTCTGCCCCACAAACTTTGGTACATAGCTGGCCTATTATTTATTATCATCACAGGGGTTGCTGTGTGCCGTGTAGCCTGCAACTTCCTCGTGTGATAAAGCTGTGCTAAGTGATAATATGCCATTATGGTTTGATATGCTATGAAGTCGCGTCTGGGTGGGAACAAAGAACCACTTTGGGCCGGGGACACTACATGAAATTCCCTTCCATTACTGAAACACTACTGCTGACAGAAGTGGTTACTGTCTGCCGTTCAAATGCCCATTGGACAGCCCCTCAGCCCTAGACATTCATCCCTTGAATGATGTTTACATCATCCCACGCAAGGGTGTGTGATGAACAGAGTTAGTGAGCTTGCTACAGTGTTCAGTAACTACTTCACTAGGAGCCCACTGAGATACCTTAAAAGCTGGATTCTGCCAAATGAGAATGTGGAGGTTTAAACCCTCACATCCTTATGGAACTGGTTGTTTGTGAATGTTTGAAAGGCAAAACCAAACCTTTCTTTGAAACTAATTACAATGTAGAGAACTTCCCATCTTTATTATTTACAACACAAATATATTTTGGGCCTGTTGACAAGCCACTCAATCCACTGGCCACACGGGTAAGATACTTTGTGTCACATCTGTTACTGGGGCACTACTTAATTTCTCGCTCTAGAGGAGTGGAATCTTCCCTGCCTAAACCAACAGGATACAGATTTTCTCAATGCAGACATTCCTCTAAAACAGGGGTGGGCAAATATTTTGGCTTGGGGGCCACATTTGTGATTGATTTTGAAATGAAATGGAGGCCCACATTTGTTTCTGTAATTTGTTAATCATAATTGATTTGGAGGCCAGAAAAGGGCATTCCGTGGGCCGGATGGGACAGCCTCGCGGGCCGCATTTGGCCCTCGGGCCGTAGTTTGCCCACCCCTGCTCTAAAATGAAATAAAAAAAATGTTGTCTGCTTTGTGGGTGTACATCTTCTGGCTCAATGAAAACCTGTTCATTACTCATAGATAGACATTGATAACAACTGACACAAATGCAACCGGAATGGTTCATAATAGAGGAAACAATATGTTATTGCTTTTAAAATCACAGCTGAGCCAAAAGATTCCAAGGAAGTACATGAAGGTACACAGGCTACTGTATAACAGAAATGCATGTATCCCACATGAACAGTATGCATAAACATGACTTACAGCACAATGGAAAGAACAACTGTTGTTGCCCAATAGGAAGGAAAACTAGGAAAGAAGGCGATGTAGAGAAGAAGAGGCAACACTGCATCCACACAGTGGGAGAAGAACAGACCTGGGAGTATTTTATCAATAATATAAAGAGGGAAGCATGCCATATTCTGACAAAGCATTAAACTTTCATTGCCTTCTCCAAAGAAGATGAGACTCTGGGCCAGAGGTAAGAAATCATTATCACCTGCACATCTCCCTGTGTGTCACACAGGGAGCCTCGCTCTGCTTCCACGCTCTGGTTTGAGATCTTTGTTTTTGTGCAGTGGCGAACCGTGACAATTGGAGCTAGGCCCTCAGTTGCGGAAAAAGATCTGATGTCAAACATATAGATAGAAAACTCAGATGCCTGTGTATACAGAGCATGTCTCGAGACCATTCTTTTGCAGACCTATGTAGAAGCAATTCTTTGATGACAGAGTCAAACGGTCCTGAGCCATGCCAGCACACGTACACAATGGTTGCAAATCTTGATAGCAGGGACCACTTATAATACAATGGTTTCAAAGGAACATTTGCCAAAACCATCACTCAAGTCGTGGTGGAATAAATACTCAACCACAAACAGTAAATGCCGTGAGAGAAAAAAGTGGTGCTGTATTCAAAATTTAAAAAGCAAGCTGTAGATAAAAACAAGGAGTCTATTCTCCGGTCCTTTTTTACAGTCATCAGCAGGTTCATATGGCTTCTCTTTTGCTTTTAAATCCAAAACAAGTTATTCAATTGAGATCAAAGCCAGGCTGACAGTCAAGCCATCGCCATTGTTACACACTCTCACTGCATTGTACATTGTACAATTTAAATTATTATTGGGTTTTCTGGCTTAGGTCTGGGTAAAAATCTACTGGATGAGATGTAGAGGGCCTTAAGGCATCCAACTGTACAATTGGCCCATAACAAGAACATTTCTGATTGGTTTACTCTACTGTCATTACAAAATACTGCTCTAATTATAGTTGTGTGTATGACATTGGCTGGTGCCTTCTATTCAAAGCCTAAGGGATTTCATTTTGTTCGTTTTTGTAGGTCTTCCATTGCTTTGGCAGTGCTACTCTTCTAAAAACATTCATGAGCAATGATTGTGTAAGAAATACAAATTGTATTGAGTTTTCAGGCTTAGGTCGGGATAAAAAAACCTACTGGAAGAGTTGAGGGGTAAGTGCTTTAGAACAGGCCAATAAGGTGCAGGGTCCAGTTAAAGAAAAACATAACCTCTTCAGTTCCAGCGCACCGGTCATTCTACAGTCAGAACAGATCTTTAATAAATATTTCTGTCAAAACCATATTTTTTAGGTAGTTGGGGGAAAAAAAGTCTGAAAACTAGGAGCGGAGGTGAGAGAGTTAGGCGGCCCATCTGTCTGTCAAACTGCTAATGGTGGGTGGTAGTGAGAACGGTGTGCCCATGACGTAACTGTGTTGATGGGAAGATCTGGGCTGTATGCCTCAAGAAACAGTTAAGTTGCAGCACTCCACCATCCATGCAATCCTGGAGTAACCATTGTGATCAAAAATGGCAAAACTGACCCTGAGTCGGCAATTCTATTCTGAAAAGCTTGACGTACAGTAAATAACCCTTTGGAAGAACCCATGGTGTCATCTAGGACCAGAAGATGAGAGAGGTGGAAGTATTATTAGTGTAAAGGAGGCACATGCTACTGAAATGATTTAAAAAGAGTACAAGAAAATGTTACCATGTATTTTGCAATGTTTGTTTCTGTTATTGCCAGGGGAGATTATGTTATTTAAACTTTTAAATAAATAGAAACTGTTATTTAAAAATTGTATTTCATCTAAAATGTGCTTGTTTATTATATTGTTCCCTTATGAACCAAACAGGTGGAAACCTAGCATTGCATTGCTGCATAAACTTAACATATTGCATGCAATTCAGTCTCACTCTGCCTCAAATGGATATAATAAGTCTACATGCTTGACCACAACAAAATATTAAATCCATTAAACAGTGTATGTGAATGATAACCGTTCATATGAATGTTTTAGAAGTTTTATTATAACGTCTGTGTGCTAAAAGCAGCAAAGTGTGACTCACCCTTTAACTTCAGAATCCAGTTGATATGTGACAGTTCCCTCTAGCTCAATATTTCCCCCCCAGCAATATCACTACTGTGCTTTAACCTGGGTTTTACAGTGTGCGATGACAGCATATAAAAGAGTAATGAAACGCAAGCGAGACTCAATTCAGTCTGCTGACATGGTTAGATGTGGTCTGTATAATCAGGTGTCAAAAGTGCTCTTGTCATGTTGACGTTACCTGTTGAAAGGAGCAGTCGTGCAACAGCCAAGATTCAGCCCGTTTGGAGAATGCCCAGCGGTCAGACAGAGACGCACAAAGTCAGCTTGATTTGACTCTGTGATGCTATTGGTCACCTCGTGTATCATTGTATTTGTAGCTTACACAATCATTTGGCAGTAACTCAGTTCATATTTGACCCAAAAATACAATATGCATTTTTTTAAGACAATAACATTGTCAGTAGATGGTCTAAAGGACTCTTCATTTCCTTTCTTCAGATACAGGGTTTTGGTTCCAGGTGACTTACGAAACAATTGTTATATTCAAAAATTAAATTAGATTTTTCTCACATGGGTGCAAATCCTCCCAATATTTAATACCATTCTCCCCAAAAACAGTTGTAGGCTAACGTGTCTAAATTGGGACAGTAAAGGAAAATAAGTTTGTTACAATTTTGATTTGTTTGTTTAAAAAGAAACATTTACCTTGACTTTAAAAAGAGTGCTTCTGGGAATTATTCAGACATCTTTGTTTTCTCCATATAGTGTGGTGTTATAGACATAATTACTAATTGATTACATCCATTCCTTTCGCCATAAATGTGCACACAATAACCCATACTGACAAAGCAAAAAGATATTGTTAGAATTTGTGGACTATTTTGGGGGTTTTCAGAATCATTGATTAATTGTATTTGTCACAGGTCAATTCCAATCAAGTTATAGACATCTCAAGGATGAACACAGGTGTGTCATGGCAAAGGGTGTAAATACTTTTGGAAATTGTATATATATATATATATATTTTAAATAATTTGCAAACATTTCTAAAAACATAATTTCAAAGCTGTTTTAACACATCCACCCTTCTATCAACAAATGATATATTAAAAAAATATGATCTTAAGGTCTTTTTCTTCTGATGGAAGCCATTTAGAATTTCACATACAATAAGTAGCTAATATGAATTCATCTGTTAGGCAAAATACCTAAAGTTAGTCATTTTTTTGTATGCAGTGTTAGTGTGGTACATTACATCAGGTAATACATTCAATGTAATTGGTTAAAATGGTCTAAAAGGCATTTTATATACAACACATACATAATACAATACAATAGCAAAACATCCTCCTACATCTAAAAAAAGATTAGGTAGTCAATGCGGTAAATAGTAAATGGATTCCATTTCAATATCTGGGAGTGAGATTCATCATGGTGAAAAATGCTGACTTATCTCCATGATGACAGCCTAACTGAGCAGCTAGGGGTTTCCCTTCCAGGCAGACTGATCAGGAACTATTTATCTTAAAGGGGACATATTTCATTTTCTTTCTATGTCTGATCCTTTTTTTTGTCTTTCCCCACTCTGTTGTGTGACTGATATCAGATTTTTGCATTGATACTGATGTAGCACCCAGATACAATGCTAATTTCCTGCCACTGGTGGGGAAGCTTGTCATAATAATGTCAGGTCATGTGGGAGGAAAAGAACAAGATCTGCCAATTTGGCTGCGTTTGTCCACTAATTGGTCTTTTAACCAATCACGTTAGACTTTTCCACATCAGGTCATTTGGAAAACGGTCATACTGAAAATAATCATGTAAGTTGGGTTGCCAGCTTCGACCCAAATCATAACCCTAGGCATTCTTAGTGAAACTAAGCATTTATGTCTGAATACATCTGAATTGTGCTGTGTGTCAATGTGAATGCAGCGGGCAACCAATTGTTACTTGTTTATTAGTAAGATATGCTCAGAGAAATATCTTGTGCTATAAAATCTTATCTGATTGGAAAAAAACTAATTATTGGGGAAAAGTATAAAGATTTAACATCATGCGCAGATTATTAATTCATTAACTACCATTATTCTCTATTAAAACCTTTAACCATGGACGTAAGTTATTTTTAATGATTTAGTTTTACTCAATTACATTTATTTCCAACAATGTTTAAACACATTTTTTTTAATTATTTTTATACATTTGACATGGTCTATATTTTCTGTTTTGATTGCTTAGAGATATAGATAGTGTGTCTGATCATTGATCACATCTAGGGAACCGCCCCACGGGCATGTGATAAAAGAATGGTAATCACCCAAACGTGTTCATGCATAACAGAAGAGCAAAGCTCCAGGTATGCATGCTAATTCATTACTTGAGTGGTCAAATGAGATATGGTGCAGTAAATCCATCAATATGTCAGACTGGGATGGAGCTATGAAGTGTTAACATATTGATCGATCTCTCAATCTATCATAAGAGCAAATTTGAATGACATGACAACAGAAGATCACCCCCCCACTGCCCAGTGTGTTTCGTTATGCCATTATGTCTTATGGCTCCCAAGGGTTGGTGCTATGATGGAAAATTAAAAACGGAAACAGAACCAACTGTTACGCACGCCTTTTGAAAAGGGAGCGTAACACCCTGCTGTGCGTGCAAACCCGTGTGAAATAATAGAAATAAGGTATGGGGTCGTGAGGTTTAAGTGAGAAAGACAACGAACTAATGGTACCGTGCAGGGGATTTATTGATCCACATAAAACAACACGGTAAAATGGGGAAAGGGGCTGGGCGGCACCAAAGCAAAAAAAGCAAATGTCAGAACCCCCTAACCAACACTTACCTACCAAAATAATAACTTCCCCTGGCTAGGCTAAGAAATACAAGGGGTGGTCCGCCCAGGTCTTACCTAGTGTGCATAGACAAAGTACTCCTACGGGAAAATGTATGCCCCGCGGGCCACTTGCCTACACACTCCCAGGGTGCGGTCCCCTTCCCCCTTGGGAACAAACAAACAAACAAAGGGTTATTGGGGAAAACAAACATTCACCAGGGTTTAACTTACAAAGACTAACAAACAACGTGAACAGAACAGGTACCATGCAACAACACAAAACAAACCACAATCCCCTAACTAACTAACACTGCAA
>JACXGK010002402.1:33940-55145 GCA_016801125.1 Novumbra hubbsi | reverse complement strand
TTTTGGGGGGGGGGGGGGGGGGGGGGGGGGGGGGGTTGGGGGGTAAACGTTTTTTTCCTGAGTAAATACCATTTTTTTCATGGAAAAACCCGCCCACACACATATAACCCTGACACCGCTAGACCTGCCCGCATATTCTCTGGGCCACATATTGCGTGGTAGAATCGTGTGTCTTGTTGGTGGACGCCACGAGGTGGTAAACCGAGGCAGATAACAGAACAGCAGTTCTTCAGGAAGTGCCATGTCCTGCCGATCACCCTCCCCTTCTAAAGGGCTACAAAGACACCTGAGGGGGGAATCTCGTGGCTGTCATCCCAGAAAGCCTGCCGCTCTGATGCTTCCTGGCCATCTGCTCTGCATACGAGCAAAAGAAACTGGCAATTGTCTCCGGAAAGCCACCCCGATCGACACTTCCTTTTGCGCGGCTAATACGCGCATTGGACATAACGAGTTAAGTGCATTTGGCTCTGCGGTATAGAAGGAGCATTTCCTTCCATACGGGCAGGTAACGACGTGTACCGGGTCATGCTTGGTGTCCACGCGGGCCGGGGGTTGGGAGGTTGTGACCCTGTCCCGGGCTTGGAAGGCCACTGATCTGGCATCTGACGACAAGTGAAAATAAGGCACGACAATGTCGGCGGCACACTTCCAGTAAATAACCCCTCCGTGCTTGTTTTATCATGGTTCTGCAAATTACCCCGGGCCCCTTTCGGAGACGACAAGAAATAGCATTATTTTATAGCACTGGGGGGGGGGGGGAGAAATTGACTAGATAAAAGGAGAGGGGAGTCAGACAGGGAGAGAGATATATGGTAAGAGAGAGAGAGAGAAGAGAAAAAGGGGAGATGGGCAAAAAAAAAAAGGTCCTTCGGGGGAACAGGGTGTAAATGAAGTTCCAGGAATGACACAGGCGAGCAATGAGGCGTGGATGGAGAATATACGCTGCACATCATCCGATAGAGATGCCAGTGGAAATGGCTTCATTGGAGTGTCAGCCCTCATCCATCAATCAATCATCCGCAAGAAACAATAACGGTGCGGCGGTGGGGCGGCTTTTATGGGGCTTACTCATGGGTATCGGAAACAGCACTTAAGTGTAGTTCTGACACGGGCAGGGGGAAACACAGGCTTATTTCACATGCAGGTGGAGTACATAAGGACAAGAGTGGTGGGTGGTTGAGGAGTAAGCAGACAGTCAGCGCTCCCCTGGCAACAAAAAAGAAAAAGGCTTGGAACTCTCATCCTTTTCATACACAGACCTAAATCCCACTCATTTACCAAGCCATATTTTCTTTGCACTGCTTTTTGTCTGAAAGGGGAAGGGTGTAAAAAAATAAACTGAATGGAAGAATACAATCCACCTAAAGATCTGATCAGGATTCCTGCATTTTCCACGGTACCTGATAGGGTTTCTAGACTGGGTTAAAAGACTGTTCTTTAAGTGTTAGCGCCCAAACCACAATACCTTTTACAGAAGCACCAGTAAACCATTTAAAAAGCTTTGCAAAACACTGGCCTGTATAGGAAGGTGGTAAGGCATTACTTAAAATGTATCAGTTGAAAGCACATCTGGAGCCAGAATGCATGATAGTAGATGTAGGTCAGATGAGACCAAGTTACTGCTGTTTGACCATATTGCAAAGCGATGTGTGGAGCAAACCTAACAATGCCCACAAAAGACACACAATCCCTACAGTGTATTTTGGCGGCAGCAGCATCATGCTGTGGGGACGCTTTTTATCAGTTGAAGAAAGAATTTATGGAAAAAAAACAGAAATTAATGAATTCAATAAAAACTCAAGCTACGCTGGAAATTCACCTTTCAGCAGGACAATGATCTAATCTGCAATGAGAAATGGCCCAAACCACTCCAATAGTGTGTGCAAAGCTAGTGTATACTTACCCTGAATCACTTAAAGCTGCAGCAGAAGGTTGCTGCACCAGATATTTGTGTTGGGGTTGAATACATTCAGTTTTTCATTTACTAATAAATATTTCCCAACATAAAACATGACAATGTGTGATGACGGAATGAATAGAAGAATGGGACCAAACTGCAGGTTTTGAGCTCACGAAGAATTCGGTTTAATAACGTACTCTCGTAGCTAAACAAAAGCCTCTCACTGGAGGTAGAATGAGCAACGTGCTCAGAGGCACGGAAAAATTTAAGTATGGGAAAATGTTTCCCTTTCGATATACACTGCACAGTACGTAGGTACTGGCCACACGAAACACAGCGACAATAACACACACGGAGACAAGACACACAGGGGCTTAAATACCCAACAAATTGGGTGCAGGTGTAAGGGATCAGGGAAGGGTGCCTTCACAGGACATGGGAAACAGGACAAACATACACGATGGCCACTAGAAGGCCGGGGACTTCGAACGCCGGGGAGCCACGCGACAGGAGGAAGGCCTGCCACCAGGAGGCGATGTGACACAATGTACCGTTTGTGAATCAGTTACAGTGAGAAGAACAAGTATATGATATAAGTATACGATTTCGCAGGTCTGTAATTTTGATCATAGGTACACTTCAACTGTGAGAGACGGAATCTAAAACAGAAATCCAGAAAATCAGATTGTATGATTTGCATTTTATTGCATGACGTAAGTATTTGATACATCAGAAAAGCAGAACTTAATATTTGGTACAGAAACCTTTGTTTGCAATTACAGAGATTGTGTGTTTTCTGTAGTTCTTGGCTAGGTTTGCACACACTGCAGCAGGGATTTTGGCCCACTCCTCCATACAGACCTCCAGATCCTTTAGGTTTCGGGGCTGCCGCTGGGCAATACAGACTTTCAGCTCCCTCCAAAGATTTTCTATTGGGTTCAGGTCTGGAGACCACTCCTAGAAGACTCCAGGACCTTGAGATCCTTCTTACGGAGCCACTCCTTAGTTGCCCTGGCTGTGTGTTTTGAGTCATTGTCATGCTGGAAGACCCAGCCATGACCCATCTTCAATGCTCTTACTGAGGGAAGGAGGTTTTTTGCCAAGATCTTGCGATACATGGCCACATCCATCCTCCCCTCAATGCAGTGCAGTCGTCTTGTCCCCTTTGCAGAAAATCATCTCCAAAGAATGATGTTTCCACCTCCATGCTTCACGGTTGGGATGGTGTTCTTGGGGTTGTATTCATCCTTCTTCTTCCTCCAAACACGGTGAGTGGAGTTTGTGGAGCTCTATTTTAGTCTCATCAGACCACATGAACTTCTCCCATTCCTCCTCTGGATCATCCAGATGGTCATTGGCAAACTTCAGACAGGCCTGGATATGCGCTGGCTTGAGCAGGGGGATCTTGCGTGCGCTGCAGGATTTTAATCCATGACAGCGTAGTGTGTTACTAATGGTTTTCTTTGAGACTGTGGTCCAAGCTCTCAGGTCATTGACCAGGTCCTGCCGTGTAGTTATGGGCTGATCCCTCACCTTCCTCATGATCATTGATACCCCACAAGGTGAGATCTTGCATGGAGCCCCAGACCCAGATTATTATTTTCTAACAATTGCACCAACAGTTGTTGCCTTCTCACCAAGCTGCTTGCCTATTGTCCTGTAGCCCATCCCAGCCTGGTGCAGGTCTACAATTTTATCCCTGATGTCCTTACACAGCTCTCTGGTCTTGGCCATTGTAGAGAGGTTGGAGTCTGTTTGATTGAGTGTGTGGACAGGTGTCTTTTCAACAGTTAACGAGTTCAAACAGCTGCAGTTAATACAGGTAATGAGTGGAGAACATATCTGTGAGAGCTGGAATTCTTACTTGGTAGGTGATCAAATACTTATGTCATGCAATAAAATGCAAATTAATTACTCAAAAATCATACAATGTGATTTTCTGGATTTTTTTTTTTAATTCAGTTTCTCACAGTTGAACTATACCTATGATTAAAAAATTACTGTAAGTAGGTAAACCTGCAAAATCGGCAGTGTATCAAATACTTGTTCTCCCCTCTGTATATATTGAACAATATGATGAAACATTCATATAGTTAGCTATCGAGTCAACCGAATTACTGAAATGGAAAATGTGAAGGCATTGTGCGCTTCTGTAGCAGATATATGTTAAAAAAAGTAATGGAAGGTGAACGAGAGCTGCAGCCACGTAGAGAGCGTAGAGGGAAAACGTGAAGAACTCGATCCAAACCCTGCTTTAGATGAAAAGATCAGAAAGTGCTAGATCCACAGCCACAAAAGTGGGTACCCCAGCAAAACGTGGTTAAATAAGAAGATGTTTGGCCTAATTTTTTTGCATGTCAGAAAAAGCATCTTACATCAAAAATGGTTAATAGAGAGTAGCAATTCTGATATTTATCTGACCTGTTTTGATATACTGTGTATTAGAAAAAAACATTACTGTATCTTAGGTTCAATTGTGTAAATCAAAATAGCCGGTATGGCAGCCAACTTTGCAGAAAACAAATCAACATCAAATCGATAGAAGAACGCAAAGCACTCTCTCATGAAAATCATGTAGAAGTTCACTGTATGTTTAAATAAATATTATATTGTGAAAAAATAGGCACCATTTTTAAACGCTCCAACAGTCGCTTTCGCTGTAATGTACTTCTTTTGATTTCCCTAAACCAGGTCTCTTGACGGCTTCTCGGCAACATGAAACATGACACGTCATCCATTATTCTGTACATGTGCCTTGCTATCTACGCCCGCTCCATATGGCCCTAGTTCTCTCCAAACACCAAAATCCCTTTCCTGGGGCCAGGGGCTGTTTTTTGTGGGAACCATTACATTGTTCTACTTCCTCTAAGGAACAGGGTGATGATGATGAGCCATCACAGAGACAACAGGAGACTGCGTCAAATTCTGACAGGATGGATATTCAACAATTGACCATGTGTGTCTCTGCTCGGTTGGCCCGATTGCTAATTCATGCAAGTTGACAATCTGGAGGGGACCATTATAAGTGATGTCAGTAGCGGAAATAAAGCAGAGAGAACACTTACGAAAGGAGTTTTATAACATGATGTTTAATTTTTGGGGCGAGTGGAAAACCACTATTACAGCACAAAGACTTTGACGATACCACCACTATGAATGCATAGGCTTCTGTAGTAAGGGACCACTTATAGCATTTATCTGCTGTTCTATACAATTCTCACGCTTTTCTATGCTATTCTGGACAGGATAGTGACAACATACAGTTTTTTGCATAAAGGTCAGTGTGCTGGATTTATACCTATGTTGCAACAGTACATGTACACTGTAGGCCTGGATCATTAAAGCCAGCCAGATAAACAAATTAGTCATTTTGCTTGTGTCAAGGAAATAAAGGTAGAAAGGTAGAAATTAAAATCTCTCTGAATACTCTTCAGACCCTCACCACCATCTTAGAATAACAACACAGAGTCTGGTTCTGAGTTTGAAAATACGTTGTAAGTGATCTTAGGTCAGTCCTACATTCCGTATCCTTCCAAACACTTGATATCCTTTTTCTGCGCGCACAGACCTTTTCAATTCAAACTGCAGATTTTCAACGAGTTTCAGAGGCTGGGATGGCAATTGCAAAAGGTTACCAATTATAACAATGTCTTTGTGGATGTTGATGTGTGCTTTGGGTTATTGCTTTGCTGGAAGATCCACTTCCGGCCAAGTGTGAGCCACCCGGCCAAGGCATCCAGGTTCTGGGCAAAAATGTTCTGGTACTGGGTGAAGTTCACGTAGTTCATTGACCTTAACATGAGCCTCAGGCAAAGTGGAAGCAAAGTTGTCCAACGGTATCATAGGCCCACTGTCACATTAGCAGTGGGTCTGAGGTTCTGTTCTGCTCCGCGTATTACACAGCAGCTACATCACATGAGCGTGGGGCCCAGAAGTGGTGGGTTGTTTAGAAATGAAAATAAGCACAAGCAATTGAAGGAAGAAAGGCATTTTAGGAGGGACCGGGTCCTGGATCCAAATCATAAAGCATGTTGAACAAAGGCTCAATGGGGTATTGGTGAGGTTCCGAACACTGAGGTGTCCCAAGTTCTACCCACAACTATTGGAGAAGAAAATGGAAAGCGCCCTTGTTTGACCAAAAACACTCACATTGCAATTGAATTAGAATGAAATAAAAGGATAGGATGTGGCTCAATGTGGATTATTTTAGTATTTTCCTCTTCAATCTACAGTGTACATACTTTCCACATATACTGTCAGAGTGACCTATATTAGAGCAAGGCGTTTTAGTCTGGGTCGGACATTACGTTGCTTTCTAATATCCTGTCATCATGCAACTGATTGCTAAATTGCAGACGAAAGCATTCACACTTTCACTATAGTATTTCGTATAGCATACATTATGTGCTAGACTACAAAGAAAAACCCAAACCAGATCCCTGAATCTGCAAAAGGGGTCCTGTAAAAATGGCCTGTGAATATTGGTGTAATAATCTCAGGGGAAGCTGCCCTGGAACAATGTACTCTCCTGTCTGTTATCAGACCATGTTAAGAAAAGGGGCCTGTAGAAAATGATTTTGAAGAACATTCAAAACAGCATAGCAATATCATAAACGCTATAAATCATGAGGTCAGGGTGTTCACCTGTTTTCGGTCTTCCTCTACCAACCCACGAAGGGTTAGGGTGTGGTGCCCCTCGGACTCCTGTTAACAGGGCGGAAGTAAAAGCAACGCCAGCAGGGTGAGCCTTTGTATTTGAGTGTTAATAGGACCCTTGTTTCCATACACAAAAACCTTCAGTAAGTTTCGAAAAAGAGAATGATTTTCACTTGAGCATCAGAGTGGAATTACAGGATTTGTAGCAAAAGGAAGCATCTTCATTGTGTTGTCTTCTTCCATCCTCTTCCTCCCTCTGCTTCGCCATGCAGCTGCACTAAGTTCTCCACTGCGAGGGGGGGGGGGTCTGAGGGTGATGCTTAGTGAAATGCTAATTTTGCGTTTATGATTACAAAGGCCCATGGGCGATATGCACTAATGTGAGCTAATGCAATAGATTACACAGCACTGGCCCTTGGGAATAGACAGCAAACAGATGTGGCGTACTCAAAAAGAGAAAAATCTAAAGTTTAAAGTGTTCAATGTGCTGCAGACTGCCCTTGTAATTCAGTGCTCACACAACATGCAATTCAAATATACTGTCATTCTCTCTGTTTGTATTCTCTCAAGATTTAGATTTAAGGACATTTAACAAGAGCGTTAATGTAAAATGTATACATCTGAAGGACAAAACCTATTAACTGCATACAAATGTACCCTCATAATACCATTGCAATACACATCAATATTCAGATTTATGGAAAATCACATAACTGATGGGTGGGGGGTTTTCATGTCTCATTTTACAAACATTCCACCCAGCAACAACATGAGAAATGGTTTTATCACTGTTAACAACATAATGCAGTTCCTGAACTGGTCCGTAAGTGTCACAAACACCACCTTTACATTGCTGGACATTTGCATTTGTATACACTGCCCTCTGGTGTTAATATAGAGTTAAGAAACCAGTGGATTAAAACAAAACCAGAAATATTCTCAATACCGTAAATCAATTCTTTATTGAGCACAATGAATTACAAATTTAAACACTACGCTCTTTGAAAGAATTAAAAAGATAGACATTTCAAAAAGGCCAAACTTTGAAATTACGCTGACATTTCAGAAAATTTTGCTAAACTACTCCACTCCAAAATGTGTCTTCAGTGAAGTCACTTCAACTTAGAAATTTTTTCACTTCAAATAAAAAAAACAACTAAACAATGTGAGGAGAGGAAAAAGTAGAATGCATTTCCAAGGCTTCCACAGCCCACTGAGGCATTACATCAAGTACCATGGTAGAGCAGCAAGTAAAAAGTTGACCAAACTAATGAAGTACAGTAGCTGTCCCAATCATTATTATAAATGGTTTTGACCGGAGAAACTAGAAAATGTTGGCTCCATGTCCAATTCCAGTGAAATGCAAAAATCGGTCATGATGGTTGGGTGGGCCTGAAAACTTCAAAAGCTATTAGCAAAACAAATTTACAAAAAACGAATATTATAAAACTATTTAACTATACCTCAGATGACAGACTTTATTATAATGTAATGGTAATACAAATCTTAAACGATATTTCACTTTTACATTGTACACACAAATTCAACAGAAATAAATAAACACCCCAAAAATGTACAGCACAAATGAAATTAAGTCTGATGTATCTACTTGAAAACATCAGAATGCTTTGTATCACATGCTTTAATTTATAACAGTTAATGCAAAAAGAAATAAGATTTGAAACAGGGCTCAAATCAAACTGATGTCTGAAACCTGAGTTTTTTTTCTTCTTCACAGTGTACAATGTTTTGAGATAACTGTAATTCTGCAGTGAGACTTCCGTTCTGCTCGCAATACAGTTCAACAAGTACTAGACAACAATGTCAGAGAATCCACAGGCAGGGAAATCCAGAACACATTCTGATGCAAAAGATTACAACAATCAACATCCTGCATCACATGAACACTGACATAACGTGAGTTCATAATATGTGAGGAATAACGGTCTGTCTAAAACAAGTTGAAACGGAACAATATTCTTGCACACAAAAATGTTACTTCCTCAGGAATTCTCTTAATATTTGGTCCACGTTTTACCACTTCGTAACCAGCATAGTGGGTTTTGAAGATTTTAATAGGCGATATGAACCAGCAGCTTTTTCAATGTACACTTCACAGAATCTGGCAGCAGGAATCCCTGGATTCAAGCTTTGAATATAGCATGTTTGTCCAGGGAATAATTACTACTTAGAGGCACATCAGACATGTTGATATCAACACTCCAAAATGCACTGGATTACTAGTCAACACAACAGCTGCGGCAGCTTCACAGCACAAGAATAAAAGACTACTTGAGCATCAGTTGATTAACTGAGTTTTAGGTATCATGCCTCAATATTCAGCTTGTTAATATAGTCGTAAACTAAGAGGTCAAGCTACATGAGGCCACACTGTACCAAACATCAGTGCTTTGACAGGAACATAGTCCCTTGATTGCTGACATACCAGACAGAAAAGCATAATACCAAACAAAAAGCAACATATACTCTGAAAACATTATACTTTTGAAAAAACTTTATCCAGTGCAACCATACCAATATGATGTTCAAAACAGTCTTTTGTCTCTCCGTACAAACTAAACGGGGAGTATTGGATATTTGTGGATTAACATCCACAGTGAGTGTGGGTCATCTACAAGTGGGGCCTTTCCTGTAGATATGCTTTCGATAGGCGGTGGCATCATGATCTCCTCTGTGTTCTTCAAACCTACAAGACGAAACAACGCATTTATTAATCTAAACAAACAAAAACAAAAGTCTATGTGACGCTAACTTAGAACATGGCCGTTAAGTCGACCAAAGACCACCACCTACCATCAGAACAGCTAAGCACTTTTATCAGTTGGTCCACTGTGCTCACTGCTGATGGTGTTGGAGTAGTCCCTTGTCTGTAGCATACTAGCTGGGTGGAATGATGGCCTACTCCCTAGGGGAAACAAAGGAAGAGCTTAGAGGTGCCTGCACAGGAATGATTTGACACGGTACGACGACATTGAATATGACTGCTAAACTCCAAGACAACGCTAACACCGCGAAGAGAGATACGCCCAAAACACTGTTTCAAAAGACAAAAGCTTTGAAGCTCACACCTCTGGGGCTTGGCAGCGCGACGTGGCCGGGATGGCCCAGGGTGGGGTGGTAGAGGGAGGCCAGGTCACTTGGGCTGTAAGAGCGGAGGATGTTGATCATTTTCCAGTCAGTCTCCATGCTGCAGCCGCTCGCCGGGGCTGAAGGGCTGGACGCTCTGAACGGAACAAGGGCCTGTGGGCGGCTGAATGACGGAGGGGTTCCCTGGGACGAAGAGGAGTTTTTAACATTTCTTTCCGAGGGCAACAGCCTGTGGAAGCCATCTTCTTTCCTGAATCCTGCATCAGAGTCTGTTTCCCTTCCCGGGAGCCCAGAGTACCTCAGTCTCTTACTGGAGGGTTCCCCACCAAAGTCCATTGAGGGCAGGCTACCAAACCGGCTGGATAGGCACAGTCTGGCAGCATCGGAGGGCCAGAGTACGTCACTACCATTCCTGGCCGGGGCGCTTCTCAGACTGCTCGGCACTCGGCTGTCCGTGGGGCTCTGCCTCGGTCGGTCCACTGCAGACACGTTATCTTTTCTTCCATTAGTGTTGGTTTGTTCTGCAGGCTCAGTAAACCTCGCCCGGGCCTGGCTGGTACGGGGCTCCATCATCATCACCTTGTAGCGCTGAGTGTCCAGGCCCAGAGCGCCCATCTCCCTCTGGGCATCATTGGGGAGAGACCTGGTGAGACCGTGTGGTTGGTTAGGGTGGCGGGTCTTCTCCGGGGGTCTTCCAGGAGGCTGGGGTGGAGGCGATTGGGTCCGGCGAGGGTGTCTGCGATCTACAGAAGGCAGCGGAGGGACATCCTTTCCTTCGAGGGCAGGGGGGCAGCCTGTGTAACGCTTCAATTTTAGACTCCTGTTCTTCTTGGCGGCGTCAGACTTGTCTTTATGGACCAGCTTCTTGTGCATGAGCAAGACCTCTGGGTAGAGGGTGCTGAAGGCACAGGAGGAACAGGCGTTGGAAATCAACGCATTCCTAGGCATCACAGTGGCCGATATGGAAATGGACACTTTCAATGACAGATTTAACGGGGCCTCGTCCACGGTCTCCTGCATTTCCATCTTTAAGTTAACCGGCACAGGGCATCGTGTGGTGTCAGTGGAGGAGGTAGCACCTGAAGCCAGGGATTTCCCATTCTCTGCCTTCACTTGAGCGATTGGGCTGGCAGGCTTGCCACCAACAGCTTTTAACCCATCCTCTGGTTTGACGCTGGCACGTAGGTTGGGAGAAGGTCTGACGCTGGGAGTCTGCCATAGTTTGGATCGTTTAGGGACCGGTTTGTTGTCTCTCTTTTTGGTGAATTTCTTCTCACCGGGGGAGGGCACGGACACCGCAGACTTATTGGGTATGTCAGTGTAAGGTTTGTCCTTGTGGCGTCTATCCAAGTGATAGCGCAGGGAGGTTTTCTGGGCCGCTGCGTAGTCACAGTATATACATTTGTATGGTTTTTCACCTGAAATCAAGAACACAATTCAATAAGAATAACATTGACCGAACAACAAATACACCTCAGAGCATTAGATGCCGCACACGGAGTGAGCTAATCAAGCTTCATATCACTTTCAGATAGAATTTGCTACTGTGGGCACTGTTTATTTGGTTCCCTATTATGTAGAAAAATGCTTACAAAATTATTTATGGCATGAACATTTTATTTAGCCATTAGACTATATAAAATGAAGCCAATATAGGCAAAGTGCTTGGAAAAGCCACCTCAATACTTCACTGACATTCCAAGCCAGTGATAAAACTTTACCCAAATCTTTACTAGATAGGTTGTCAAAAACAACCAGCTCTGTTGCTGACGTGCTTGCACATTTTTCACAGCGTGGTCATATTTGTGGTTTTAGACTCAGCATAAAAAAGGGTTTTAAAGAAAGAAAAAAAACATACACATATTCTGGCACAATAATGCAGCATATTTCTTCATCCAATTTCATCTTTCCTTCAATATATAAAGTTTACCTGTATGCGTCCTGAGGTGAATGTTGAGGTAGTAGCTGGAACGGAATGTCTTGCCACAGTAACAACATTCCCTGGATGACGCAAGATGTTTCACCTTCATTTGATCAAAGACATTACTTTTATCTGCAGAAAAGAAAAAAACAAAGGAGATGGACAAACTTAGTCTTGTTAGGCCAAACAAACTAACAAATTTCATTTAGTAAAACATTTATTTTCCTTAAAGTAAGGTAAGCAAGGGGAAAAATAAATAAATAAATAAAAAACAGGAAACGAACCGGCTCTTAAAATATAGCACATCTTAGTAACCTTGTGAAGACCCCCTCTGGTGTTAAAAGTGGAATCCAATTGTTCCCCATGCGGCAGCCATACATGCCAACAACGCTACAAGAACACTTTGATCAATTCTAGACAACTCTTTAAATAACATGGACTGAAGTGGGCTATCCACTTAACTCAGCTGGAAGTTAAACATCATGGAAGTCCATATTATCAACTGTATCCAATAAACACCTAATATGCAACAACCCCCCCCCCCCATAGTGCGTGCCACAAGAATAGCCTGAGCGTGACATTCCCATGGAGGGGTTTTCTCTACGGTCGCCACCACAAGAAAGTGGACACGTGCAGGAAAAACACTTAATAAAGAGTTTGAGGTTTGACGCAGGAGTTTCTGTTTTGATTGAAACCTTGAACCACTTCTACTGACTTATACAGGGACGGTAACCATTATTGAAAGTAAATCAATGAGTTCATTTCCTGTAAGTCGAGCTCAAACAAAATGTCTATTCTTCCCTAAATTCAGAAGTAATCAATCCTGTGATGTCCAAATCAACAAATGAAAAGGTAGTTTGTTGATTTTAATATATCCACAGGGACCGTTCCTTCTGATGCGAGGGGAAATGTCTCATTATAACCTAGTAAACGGAGATGTCATGCATGCAAGAGTCCCATGTGGGAACAACAGAAGATAAAAAAACAAGAAAGAAATACAAGGTGCTGGGTCCTGGTCCACTGAGATGTAGGCCTTCTTTCGTAGTTAAAAAAAATCTAAAGCTATGTAAAACAGGCAGGTTTTAGTAGACATTCATTCACGTGATTAAGATACACTCTTAGGTAAAAAGTTGTACTATTATTTAAAAAACAATTAAAAAAAAAATAATAATATCATATTTTTTCCAATTTGGCAACCATGATCTTGTTGAAGGACCCTGCCTTCAACAGTATTTGACCTTGTGTGGTCTTACAAAAAAGAAAACATGCAGAGCAACTACATTTGCAGTCTGCAAATGAACAGCAGGGGGAGCAGTTGGAAATAATCTGGACCAATAAAATCCACCTCTGCACGTGTCTTTAAAACTAGAAGATTTACCTGAGTAGAAAACATCTCCACGTGCTCCCTCCTCTGACCCATCTTCAGACCCCTCTTCCCTGGGAGGAGACCCTGCTCGGGAGACCTTGGTTTCCACTCCGGCTAAGGGGCTCCCCCCCTCACCCCTCTCCCTTTTGTGCACCCGGGAGTGGAGAACCAGCTGGTGATACGTCCGAAACGTCTTCCCACAGTCCTCACAATGCGTCGGCTTGTCTATTCGACTAGACTTCTGATCGGGCTCCGGCGATGGGGTCTCGCCTGGAGTCTGTCTGGACCTCAGCTCCCTACCCAGGTCCTCTTTAGCACACTTGCTGTCCACTCCTTGGCCTTCCGACCAGATTTTTGTCAGTTCTTTATCGGAGCCAGAATCCTCATTGTCCGAGCTGTTCTCTTGGCCCAGGCCTATGTCTTTAGCCACACTGGGACCAACCGCAACCTTCCCCTTGGTGGCAAGTTGCCAGGCCTGGTAAGTGTTGAAAGGGTCTAGTTGGGCAATCCACCTGGAGGACCTCTCTGGTGCTATACTATTTTTGCTAGATAGGGGGCATAAGTTGAGGCCATGTAAAAAACCTTGTTGACTGAGAGGATCTTCCGGTCTATTCTTTTGCTCACCATCAGCTTCTAAATCTTTACTATGTACTTTGCTGTGTTCCTCCAAACTGTCTTTATCAGGGAAAAAGAAACCACAAGTAAAGCACATTTTGTAAGCAGTGATTACCGGCTCTGACACATCATCTTGGATGACCTCATTGATAATAACCGGAACATCCAGGTTCTGCTGGGGCTTAGGCTTATGAAACCTCATATGGTTCCTAAGAAACCAGGGCTCCTTGAAGCGCCGGCCACAAAGGTTACAGTGAAAGGTGAAACAGTCCTTGTGAGTCCTCATGTGGCTCTCCAGCTCAGTGGTGTCCTTTGTGCCCTGGTCACACACAACACAGCTTAGTACCTCCGCCTGCTTCACCGACGGCAAATTGGGTTTGGAACGGGCCCTCTCACCTGGGACCAGGAACTCCGCCTCCACACGCAGAACGGCTGGTTCAAACAGCGTGGTGGGGTGCTGGGTCAGAACGTGCGGGCCCAGGTCATCTTGGTGTGTGAAAGTCTGCTCACAAAACATGCAGTCCAGGGCTTGCAGCAGGCTTCCCTCAGGCTGGGGCTCAACCTTGTCAGCTACGGTACTGTGGGGGGTCATGCTGGAGCCGGACCCCGGCATGCTAGCGCCGCCGCTAATATTCAGAATGTCTTGTCCAAGTCCATCTGGACTTTCCACATATGGCAACAATGGGTGAGTTGGCATTTCGTCCGGGAAAGCAGCGCAACTGACCTATATACTCGAGTGGTCTATAAGCAAGGTGTTAACCGATGATTTTCCTGAATAACATTGCTGAGGATCATCATTGATTCATCCAGGGTGGTTGGGTCTTAGGAAGTAGATTCCTGTAAATAATAGGTACATCAAGAGGAAAGTGAGACCACAGAATGCTATGAGGCACCAAGAGTACTCAAATAACACAAAAGTATTTCTCAAATTGAAACAGGATATGAGACAATAGATATACATTTCCTCTAACCAGTGAAGATAATACTGCATTTTATTAACATAATTTTACAGTTTGTTATTGATCTAACACTTAACAATGACTGGCAATGCCTTGGCTTGTAATTATGTTAACATGTTAAACATGTTTAGCAGTTGGATAAAATGTGGAATAACTGGACAAACTAGTTGATAGATTATTACAACCTGGTTAGAATTTTGATCATGTAAACAACTTGAAAGTATATACAGATTGTACACCGCGGGTCATATGAATATATTATTTTTTTGTTATGTTGCTATTTTTGTTTCAACATCTGAGTAAATTGGCGAAAAAAGTTTGCGGTCTTTGTTCAACAAGACACGGTGGCCTGTTTTGGCTATCCGTTAAAGTTGGCGAAGTGCTCTATATAAGGAAGTCGCAAGTGTCTATGACCTTTTCCGAATCAAACTACATATATTTGGTTAGATACTATATAATAGTATATTGCGGTTTATCTCCGCAAACATGTCTCACTTGTTCTCCAACGCTTAGCGGCTGCTCGCTATGTTCTCCAACGAACGCGACGTAATAAAACAAATGATGCACTTGTTCAATATATCCAACGGTTATATTCGAGTTAAAGAATGCCAAGTTAAATGGCTATTATTTGCTAGATGTTCATCGTTTGACACACAGACACAAAGATACATTGTGCATATACACTCTAGTGGCTTTTCTACAGTGGATTGTTTCGTAGCAATCTAAAACAACTTAACAACAGTCTCTTTAAATCATTCACTTTTTAATGCTAGACTGAACATCCTGCTTACGTTCAGTAGTAAACAAGCTAACGTTGGCTAACTACAGTAGATAGCTACCTTACAGTACTGTGATAGCCAAAACATGTTTCTGAAGAACGGGGACAGCGACTTCCTTCCACAAAATCAACGTTAGCTTTCTAGCTAAGCACGCTAGCGTTAGTTATCAATTTAGCAGCCACAAAGGCATCGCCAGTTAACAACTTCAAAAATAGCTATGTATGCAATGAGTGACATGAAATAAAACAAGACATTGGTAGCAATTAACTATAACTAGTAACTTATCGAATAGCGTGATCATTGAGTTTAGCAGAAAATAAATCAATACACTAATTTTAAATATACTACGTTTAAAGCTGTAGAAAAACCAACCAATACCTACAATAGTACCCGTTCAGGCTTTCCAGGTAAACTTTCAATTAATCGAAAGATGTGTCTAGCGAGGTAAGACAAATACACAGGGTGTTATATGCTAACAACTTGAAGAACTAGCAGCCAGTTATGTAAGTTCCCAAACCAATTTCACCTTACAAGAAATTGTCGGGCATATTATTCTTTTTCAGTGTTTGCGGATCTCACCGTGCAGCTGTTGAATTCTGAAGCGCGCTCTCAACGAATTGGGGAGAGACGTAGCGCGTGCACTTTACAGCCTCAAAATCGAAACATGGACAGTCACGTGGTCTAAACTTTTGATGAAGTAAATAATTCTTTAAAATAAATCAAAGAAATATATCCTAAAATGTTGCCGCGTGTAGAATTAAACAAATGTCCAACAATACATTTTTCACGGTCGCTACTAATGGTACACAGTGGTGCACATTGTGTTAAAAGGTTATGAGAGTAGAATGGAACGTCTGTAGATCTATCACAGAAAAACAAGAACAAGGTGGACTGTTAAAATGTAATCATTGTAATGGCGGTTGTGTCATGGGGATGATTAGTCAGCTGTAGTTGGTGGGAGTTAGAGGATAGCCCTAGATAAGATAATTCACTATTTGTTAAAAGATTGCTTTGTGATTCTATTCTGTATAACACTGCAGGTATGGGATGGTAGAGAATTGTGGCTGTACCCTACATAGTAATTCACTTTAGACATTTACAGTTAACATCTATGCTTAAATCTTATATTTTAAATCTAATACATCTTATGTCTTAAAAACGAATAGTTCCGAGGACAAATATCAACAGCAAGTTGTTCAAACGGAATAGAGTTGACTTCTACATCTCTCACTCCACTTCCCATTACAACAGAACAGATCACACCATGTGGGGAGGGGGAGGGGGACCTAAAACTCACAGCTACATGGGATGTGCTATGTCAAGAATTGAACCCAATGATAACCCTATAGCTTTGCCTTTATATCAAATCATCACTCCAGAAGTGATTTGATTGTCGATGTTTCTTATATATCTTGTAAATGTTCATTGAAAATCAGGTCTTCTTTTTCTTAAGAGACATACTATTGGGAAAGTAAGTATTTAAGTGATTACTTTGAATACATGCCCAACTGCAAGACACCGATATGTCCGTAAACAGGTATGTTAATTCGATCCATAACATACCCCGGGCTACTATACAACCGGGGAAAGCTGATACGGGATATACAGAATGAAAGATGAATAATCAATGGAAACCAAGCGAAGGTACATTCCATTCAGGACTAAACATGCTTTAATGGATACACGCACTTCCTGATAGACAGTGCTAGGTTGAGAGGTTGGCTTTATTCTAAGTACAGTTGATCACCTCGCCTCCTCTTTTCTTCAGAGTGCATCTCAAAGCAACTGCTTCACCCCTCCCCCACCACAGCTCTTCTGACAGCTGGCTGTAGGATAGATCTTATTGTGGTTCGGCCCTCAATCATTATGCTATTGACTGTTCTGAAAAATCTATTCACACTGCCCCCCCCCCAGAAATGATGTACTAGTCCTACATTACAACATGCATGCCGTCCTCTCTTGACTGTGTGATGGACTTATTAAAGCTTGAATCCTGTGTATTTACACACATTTCTGGACATATAAATTCATAACATAAACCCGTTGATTCCAACGAAAACTAAATATATATGCTTCTTCAGCTTATTCCAAGTGTTGTGCGCCCTCAGAGACCCAAATATAAGCTTGTTGTACTCCAAAGTTTGTAAACAGTTTGTAAACAATGTAAATATAGGTGGTTTGGTTTCAAAGCATAAAAAAGCAATAGCTTTGTAATTAAACGCTGCCACATGCTTAGTTATTGTTAAACAACGATTCTAACTTATAGAGTGAAAACAAACTCCCTACAATCAGTCTCTGGATGTTGGATGATAACCAAACCCACGTCCTTCTAGTCTACAAGCTTAGATAAACAAAACTTGACTGATAAGGGTTCTGTGTTACTGTTTTTGTTATTTTCAGTGACTCAAGCTGATAAATGAAAGAAATAAGATGACAATATTTTTACTTGCATTAGTAGTAAGAGTTTGAATAAATATTTAATAACACGGTTATATAATATGACAGAACAATTACATTCTAGGTTATACTTTTTAAGCATTGGCAATGATATTTAAAAAAAAAACAGACTTTTAAATTAACATTAGCACTGAACAAAACATTAATCAAACCAACTAAATGACTAAAATGTAGTTGTTCTCCTATTCTGAATGGCTTAAGGAACATATCACAGTGCAGTAGTCATTGGAAGAAAAACCCATCCACAGCTGTCGAGGATGAAGAACAGTGAACAGATCCACAATGACCACTGTCAGCAGGCATTTGCCAAAACATCTCCAGCAACTGGCTGGAATGTGGCCATGGTTTTCAATCCAGCCTGTATGGTGAACACAGAGAAAACACAGAACACACAGGCGACCGTGTGGACCACCACTCCAGCCAATTGGGACGTGGCAAATTCCCTCTCTGGTCTGCCGAACAGGTTATGCACCACCCTGATAAAATGTACCATGAGTGACAAAAGATTGACACAAAAGCTCTCAAACTTTGTGTCAGAAACAAATTAATAACTAAGATCTGTTTTATAAAGACCCGTCATTTATTTATAGCACTATTCATACATGTTCAAGCTAGTTTTTTTATTGTTACGTTTACAGTATATTTGATTTATTCTTCATTATTGTTTCATGTGATCATTGTTTTATTTATTTGAACAATGCAAAATGCCTTAAACTGAACATATGGCCAAAGAGGGAATTCTATTCTGTTTCTAAACCTGTTGCTTATGGCTGAATGGAGTTCCAATAATGTACATTTTTCACTTTAAGTTTATAATACAACTCCAGACATTTCTTGGTCTTTTAAGCCTTTTTTTGTCCTTGCTTTAGTCTGAGTTCCTGTCATACAAACAAGTCTAGAATGTTAATCAAAGGCACCACATGTGACACACAATGTGGCCTCCCGCTCATTTTCCATTGTTCTCCGGCCACAAAGGCTTTGTGAAAAGCTAGCAATCTGGAATGGCAGAATTAGGTCTGAAAGTGATGAGACGGTCTAAACATGAAATGTCCTAGCTGGTCCTGGGGCAGAACTTGATGCTTAGAAGTTGCATTGTTCAATTCCATTTACAAAAAAAGGCAAACAAGCATAAAGTTCCCATTTAGGGAAACAATATAAAACATTACACAATTTCAGACGTGTGTTTTATGAAGAAATAAAATAGTGTATGTTAAGGATGCATCAATTTTGCATTGTAAGAATGAAAAGAACATACATTATTGTTTGTGTAAACATACAGTAGAATTTAATGGAATAAAAATACTTCCATCTCCCCAGAGTAAACATTAACACATTGGAATATATATTTTATTGATATACCAATGCATTAAAGCTAACTTTGGGGGGGCTGGAAGTCTTTTTATTGACTTCCGTTATTGAGATGGAAGTAATTTTTATTGTTTTACAATATATAACAAAGCATGTTGTATTTTACAGTTGGTGGGAAAAGTGTGCGTATCATCACTTGGCTTTGCTTAGGAAAACAAAGAATGAGTTGGTTTTCAGCCTACAGCTCTGCTATGTGATGGAGGTGTGGCTGCATGGGTGAGATCCTTCTCACAGGCGACGCAGTTAGACGTGGTTTTGTCTTGGTGTATTAGCGGCAGCTGACGACATTGTTCCCTTCCACACTCATGGATCTCAGCTTCCTTCATGACAATGGTCCTGATCTGTCCCAAAGACCCTGATGATAACATATGTATCATTTCTCAGCTTACCCATGTATTCATGATCCGTTGTCTCTGAAGTTGTGTTCATCATCAATGGTGGGCCCAATAGAAAGAAATCATTTTCCTTAGGTAATGTACAAATGCTCTCATATTTGAAAGAACATAAAAGTGCACAAGTCTACATTGGCTTGATAAAGAGTTAGTTTGTGTTGCTGTCCTTGTGGCATATGTTGTAATCCTTTGTCTACTGGGTAATGCAGTTATCACGTTTTGTAACACTCCAAAGCTTTTTAAACTGCCATTCATGTTATTTGCATTGGAATGCAGAACTCAGATTGATCACTTTATTTTATTAAATAGAGAAACATATGGCATATGTAATGTTGTTGAATTAAGGTGGCATTTGGCATGACATCTGATAGATGTTTCATTTAATGTATCGCTACATTCATTTTCTCAGAATCAACAAAATGCGTAGTCATTCACTAATGTTTTATTATTATGATAAAAGTTTTCTAGCAGTAAATCTTAAGTAAAGATTTGTTGAACACCAGATACATTTTTAGGAAAATTCAAATGTTCTCAAATAGAGGCCTAACATTACCAACATAGTCAATTAAAAAATTTAAAAAAGGAAAAATAATTGCAATGCTAATATCCTGATTAAAACAAAGTGACACTGAATTTACACACACCGACTAATCAATGACATTTTCAATTGTAAGACAAAGACGCTCTTGAAACATAATATTAACTATAATTGTATTTAATATAGACCCTTCCCCTGATAGCATCAGTGATCAAGAATAGTTGGGGTCTATTTGGTCATATTTGGTAAATTTAAATGTTTTGTGATTTCCCAGGTGGTTAAATCAATAACAATTGCCTTCATTTTGTCAATAAATTGTCTCACATATTTATTTGTTTACTGTCTTGAGTTTCAAATAGTAGTTACTTTATTTGTGAATCTTGGAAAATGGGCCACCTCATTCTTACATAGCTCTACTTGGATAAGCCAATTTAATTACCTTCACCACTAGTTTTACCACAGAAATGACTCTCCTAAAAGTTACAGCAATATATCCAGGCTGTAACTAGAAATGTATAAACCAGTGCGAGAATGGGGGTAACATTGGATTGACACATTTTCTGTTATATTAAACAGTTTCAATAAGTATTGTGTAAAAACGTGTCATTTAAAAAACAAATATAGATGCAAAATCCACATTTAAGAATAACCCAGATGTGTCAAAGGGGATGCGTTCCAAATGTATTCGAAATATGAAACAAGTCATTAGTCTTTATTAACAGTGATGCCTAAACAATGATCCTAGCCACATCTGCCCACTTTCTGAAAACCAGCAAGATCAGCAACTGAAAGAAAAACTATTACAATAAACCCCCCCCCCCCCCCCCCCCCCCCCTCTAATCATCAACTCTGTGCATCTGAATACTGCATTGAACCCGCTATTAGGAGTCCTGGGAATACAGTGTGTCTCCCGTGTAATCTGATCCCCCGTGCCTCACTGAGGACATGCCACTGCAGACACTGCCACAGCACTTGCGGCCATGACACGCATTAGTGCTGACAGCAGGCCTCCCGCACAGCCCGCCAGGCACTGTTGTTCCCTTCGGCGTGGCCCTCCGAGCCGAGCCCCTGGCCCTCCCTGCCCCTCCCTGCCCTGGCCCTCTGAGCCCCTGGCCCTCCCTGCCCCTGGCCCTCCCTGCCCCTGGC
>JACXGK010002402.1:0-33840 GCA_016801125.1 Novumbra hubbsi | reverse complement strand
TCTTTGGTACATGGGAATTGCTATCTTCATGCAGATTCACACTACTGGATAAATTAACATGCACAGCCTAGTTATCTTTCTCTAAAGTGTGGCAAAACATTGTTTGCTTAAATAATTATTTCTTTGTGTATGTGTATATGCCTTGCAAAAGGACAAAAACTATGATTGGATCACTGGTTGACCAATCACAGCCTTGATGGGCTTGGCAGCAGTAAAAAGGAGCGATGTTTGTCCTTTGAAAGAGAATGTTTCTATGGCAAAGGTGCAGCACAGGCATTTACTGGAAAACTCTACAGGAAACATATCCAGAATATTAGTATGTTATACTCTAAAAACAGCAATCGTGTTCTGTATGTTTGGTGTGACACTGATGCACTGTTAACCTGACCAACTAGTTTTTTCAGCTTTGATTTAACACATAAGAAGTGCCTGCAATGTTTCCATGGAACATCTTGAAAACATTAAACTAGTTTATATTTTGACGTAATACCTTATGCTGTTATGCATTTTAGTCATTAAGTAGAGTTGTTTATCCAGTAGAGTTGTTTGTCAAGTGCAATTGGGTGTGGGAACAGTGATAATCAGCTGTGAGAATTGCAGCACCTTAGTGTTGTAGGAATACTACGAAACATTTTCATCAAATCAAACTTCATTGATAGCGAACAGAAAGCAGTAAACATTATCGCTACTCTAAAGATGAATATTTGGGGATTTATTGGTTTCTGTGCTGTCTGATGATCAAGAAAAACTCTTGTTATTGTTATCACGCAGGTCACATTCAAGACAAGATATGTAGTAGTTTCATTAACATTTATGTGGATTACCGGATACTTAAATCAGGTTTTGCATTGTCAGCGGTTGCATTGTCAACGGTTTCCCAACCTTCATAGTAGTCTGTATTGTTTTAAGTCAATTGTCAATACACATTTAGAAAATATCTTCTGTATTCATCTTGGCCGATCATATGCTAACATTTATTATGGCTTTTCTGAAGATACTATGATCTCAGACACATTAGCATTATCTGGTTGCTGTCAGACAAAACTATGATATTGCATCTCAAATCAGAACTATAAAGAAAAAAGAGACAATGGAAAAAAATGCATTTCTATTCTACAACCTCCCAGTAACCTCCTTTCTCTCTCTCCCTCTCTCCCTTCCACCTTATAGCAATTACTTGGATGCACAATTTGAACCGATCACAATGATTACAGGGGCAGAGCCAGAAAGAACAGTGTGCTACAGATAACAAAAGAGCAGTGTGAGTAACACTTCAGGGATTGTGACTCATCACTTAATGGTGGAGGAACTGAGACACTATCAAGACATAGAGACTCCCTGCAATTTCTGCTATGAATCATCATAGAGCCTTTAGAAAGTATTCAGCCCTCTTTACATTCTCCACATTTCGTTTTTTATTTACTGAACTGCCCATAATGACAAAACAGAAATATGTTTTTAGAAACTATTTAGTGATCACTCCAGTCTGAGTTTCGGTGTGCTCTGAATCAGCTCTACTTTACTCTCCCTCAGTGCTGACCAGTCTCCCAGTCCCCCCAAGAATGAACACAGAATGATTGTGAGCTAATTTGGAGTATAATGTGAAAAGATCCAAAAACGGATTTACGTATGTTTAACATTTCTACAATATAGATTTTTATAGATTCTTTTAATTTTAACATTTAAAAAAAACAGTTTTTTACTAAATGGGGTTTTGTGTGTAGATTGTTGACAACATTTTTTTTATAGATTATAAATTAATTCTAGAATTTAACAAAATAATGAGAACGTAATGGAGTCAAAAGACTTTCCAAATTCACTGTATTAAAATACTGAAGGTAAAAGTATTACCCTTATCATACAAGACTGCTTACAATACTTCAGATCATCTAGTAATAACATGCCTGTGAATATTTCTATTCTCAAAGTCGTCATTTATAGTTATATTTTAAATGAGGTGTGCCAAAAGAACTTGGCTTCCTACTTCAATTATGCAATGTAAACTTGTTTGGTCATGTGCTTTTCAGTCAAAGTAGAACTTGTTAATCCTGTTTGATGATAACATTAACTCAATATATTAAGTCATTTAAATTAATGCAAAAAAAATATTATTCAAATGATTAATTAAAAGAACAAAGAAACCAATACGGGAAACATATTTTCTTCATACATTTACAGAAATATAGATTTAATAAACAAACAGAATGTTAGTTAATATCATAGCATATCTGTAAAGGTTGGCACAGGAAGTAATCAACTTGCAGATTCAGTCCACATAGATACAGAAATAAATAGACATCATCACCAAAATGAATCTGTTTTCATACAAGTACACATAATGTATGTAAAGAAGTGAAAACGAATTAATACAAAACAACAAAACCATGTTGTCCCACCACATATGATGCACCGCCCCTCTGGTCCAATCAGCATTGTTTTGTAAACGTGGGATTTCTACGAGAAGACCCTTGATTCACCCAAGTTAACTTAAAACTGCACTAGTGGTGTCTGAGATATTGCATGACTCACATCCCTGAGCATGTGTGCCAAATGTTATCACTTTGATTCAAACAAATTAAGCTACATGAACATGTGCCAGTTATAGTGCCACCGTTTGGTTGAAATGAATGGTCATGTGGAGTTTTGACAGTATCTACAATAGGTGTACCACATTTTGATACTCTATGAAAATATCCTTGACTGATTGATATGCATCGATGGGACTAATTCTATGGTGAATTGCATCCATTTTGTCTTAGGTACCAATTAGAAATATATTGTGTTGAACAACTTTGTCCATTACTGCTGTATATCCGGTATTCTGTTGATTGGCCACACCATCACAAGTAGAATTTCTTTAGACATATCTAAGAATGGCTGACAATTAGTTATTGAGGACTTTATGGATTGTTTGTATGTTTGAAGTCGGACCAATGTACAGAATAATATTACTTTTGGTTAAAGGGAGAAATGGTCATGACTTGAAAACATTAGCATTTTTTATCACTTATAAAGCAACCAACTGGCCAATCAGTGTACTTATGCGTGACAAGAAGCATAATTCACCCAAGTTAAATACAAATTGTGGAGTCTGTCTGAGAACAATTTATAGTCCCATTCTTGATTTTATGATTGAGGACAGCTAACTACCATTCTTAGTTAATCAAATATTATTCATTAGCAGTAGACCACCAGATAATCTGTGTAATTTATTTTATTTATTTATTTTATTTATTTATTTTAAATGGAATGATTGTGATGTCTCTCCGTGTAAGATTAAAATCATCAATTGAAATTTAGTATTTGACATACATTTGCATCTGTGCACAATTCCTTAAAAAAAGTACATTGTAAAGTGCACGTGTTTAGGGAAGATCTAAATATCTTGACAAGAATAGAAACCATTTAGCCAACTCCTTCAATACACACGTTGAGAATGAACATGTATATCTCAAAATGAGTTTGCATGTCTACTCCAAACCATTCTACAAACATATGTAAAACCATTTTGTGTACTTTAAGTTCTATCAAACTAGTTATGAACGTCAACAAAATGAAAAAATAAAGCATGAAGTTATATATTGCATTAGATTATTAGATACAGTATATTAATCTCTAAAAACCAGTGTAAATGTATCATTTACAGAAAAAAGATGTTTGAAAGCAATGGCTATAGAAAATAAGTCACAAAGTTCACCATTTTCCTCTACCTCTCAATCCTCGAAAACAACAAACATATATGAACGTCTTCACAACAAACACCTATCTTAAATCCTCCACAAAGACTAGAGAAAATCTAGTCCACAGTTTAACCTCTTTCCCTCAAGCACATGCTTTTATCACCACAGCGATCAGTTGATCAAACATATCGGAAGTTCATATGATTCTTGTGGGGCAGAAATATGGCACATGAAGTTAAGTGGCATTTTCTTTCTTATTTGGTCTTCTCTGGTTCTGTTTGTACTCCTGCATCTGACTGGCGTTTCCCCTGCAAGAACAAAAGACAGATTTGACTCTTATGACACATAGAATTCTCCATTAAGTGATCCAACATTTGACTATGTTAACAATATCCACCTGTGTGCATTTAAAGTTTTTTTGATTATTTTACACTAAATAAACCAGTCTCGGGGGTTCCAAAAAAAAAAAAAATCACAATAATTAAGTAGATCAATGCCCCCCAAAGTCAATAGCTGAACATTGCTGTTCACCAAAGGTCCCCATGCAACTTCAGTTTATACAATTTGGCAAACCAGAATGGGGAAAAAATTATTGTCTCCTGATGTGCAAAGCTGGTAGAGAGAGTTTTGAAAATGTAATTAAATTGAAAACAATTTGTAGATAATATTTCGGACTTTGACCTTATGAACTTCTGATCAACAATGTTCAATGTTGATCAAAATTAAAACAAATGTATTTACATGTCGTAACACAACAAAATGTGAAAAGATCCAAGGTGGCAAATATTTTCGAGTGACGCTGTAAGAGAGACATGGCTTTGATTGGCTGAAAGATGGTCTAGAGCCCTTCAAGTTGATCCAGATGAACAATCGTTTTAATTTCTAGACTTCTAATTTCTAAAAGTTCATTTAGAAAATAAACAATATAATAACAATAATAACCAATAATAATTTTCACCATTTCAGCATGATATTTTGTGAGTTTATAAAACTAGGCCATCTAGTGGTGATAAAGAGCGCAATTGCCTTGTTAAGCCTACCAGGTTTCTGAAGAACAAATGGATGGAGTTCCTCTTTTCCAGCCTCTTAGAGAGGACAGGGGTATTCTCCCCATCCTCAGGGGGCCCTGACACAGGCCTGCTGTTCACAGCAGGGGCTTCTGTGATCTTTGGTTCCTCCTTGGCTACACTTGGGCCAGCTATGACGTCTGCAGCTTGGGCAGGTGCTTCCTTTTTGGGCTCAGCAGCCTGATTGAATTAGGAAACATTTCATGTCTTCTGACAGCCTGGTGTCATAGACCAGAATATGCAAATCGGAGACTAGAAAAATAGTAAATGTAAAAGTAAGGTTTGATTTTCTGGGAAACTTAAATTAGTTTTAACATGTTATATTTGGTAAGGCCACTAGTAGCAGAGTGAGGATGTTTTAGATTGAATTAGATTGTAAGTGTTTTTAGTGTTGTAGATGGGTGGTTAAATTTCAGACTATGACTACAATGGTTGTTAGTTTGAATCCACAGAGAAACATGTAAATGTTTTTAAGCCTTTCCCAAACATAACTGTTACCTTAACTGTTAGAAATGGACACTTAATCCTAACCCTGATGTTAACCATGGACTTCGTAACATAAAACAATTAGCAAATTAGTAAAATAATCATACATTTTGCAGATTGGTAACATATTAAACATTTTGATAAATTCTTAACAAATCAAATTATTTGTAAAAAAAACTGCACCACTGCAATTTCTTTTGTAACCATATGCAATGTAACTTAACCTAAAGTAAGATATCATCCAAAATGGCTCACACTATTGAAGGTGTACGTAATATGACTGTAAGATGCTGTTTTTCCAAGACAGCTTAAGAGGAATGCACTTATAGTAGGTTGCTCTGGATAAGAGTGTCTGCTAAATGACAAAAATATAAACCATTTTGCTTTTGAGTATCCTACACTTAATCCAAAGCTGTATGATGGCATGTCTACTCCAACATTAATGCATCGATCGCACAATACAATAGAATAAAAGAAAAGCTCAGTTAATGTTATGAAATCGGAAGTTGCATGAGAAAATTCCTGGATAAATGTAAACACTTTTTAGGCTAACAACCAAATGTAAAATGTCCATTAACTGGTGCTCTCACAAAGTAATTGTTTCTCCAACACTGTGTAAATTAGTAATACCAGCATAAGCTGAATATAACAAGGTCTTGTTAATTTCACACTCGCTGGCAGATATCATCATTTACCCCTTTGAAAGGTTTCTTGAGGATTCGGACTCCGCTTGTTGAGGCCGTCTGGACTTTTGAGGCCATTTGGTTTAGCAGGTCCTCAAATTATCACACCATAGCGTTATTGTTTTGTCACATTTACAAATGTTTTCCGATTTTACAAAATGACGTTCAATATGTCATTCCCATTGGGGAGCAAAATGAGGAAGGAGTATCTATCTCTGCCTTACCTTGGGCTTGAAAAGGGAAATGGAGGCAAAAGACGATTTTCCTGAAGCAGCTTTCTTCTCCTCCTCCAATGCAGGTGGCGGTGGCTCTGGCTTTGCTGAGGCCTCCAGAGTGGCCGTCTTCGAAGCGTCTATCTTCTTGTTCAAAACAGCACAAACAAAAACATAATTAGGAACCATTATCAGGATTAAGGGAGTGTCAGGGCCCATGAGAAACAGAAGTCCGCCCCCTGTAAGCAAGAGACCAGAACCCATCGAAACCAACCAGACAAAGAGGAGGGGGATGCATATATCTACTCTTGAAAGAGATGATGTGCTTTGCCCCTTATGGCCGCCATGTTAATGAGATGGATGAGAAAAACGGTGGTGCCACTTTGACTGAGTGTAGAAACTTGTAAAGTGGCTGAACACCCATATTCACCATGCAACCAGACAGAAAGAGAAACAGGTGGCATGGAATCTGCTTAAATTGTTCTCTGCTTTTACCTGTACTTCAAGAACTGTCTGGGGCTCCAATGTCTCCAGTGTCTGTAGGAAAGCAGAGTGGTGTTGATCTGGACCTGAGCTATAGTACACTATGTTGGGCTGCATGGCAAGTCACCATGATTGAATTGAATGTTTAAAGTAATGACATTAAGAGTGTGTCTGGTGTTAAAAGTTGTTTCTTTGTGAGGTAACAGTTGTGGTTTAAATGCATGTGGTTTGTATGCAATAGTGTTAATGATGGAAATGTAGTCCATTCTCCACAGGCCATGACTCAGTCCAGCTGATTTCAGCCCTGTTTAAAAATCTGTTGATTCCTCATTGAGAATGACAACCGCAATAAAACTCGACAAAATGTTGCTGAAAGTGTAACATTAAAGTACTGCTTTGTTTGGTTGGTGTTTTGGTTGACCGCTCTAGAGAAAGGGCAGCAGTCTGTATGGCGTGGGTTCTCATACATTATCCACAAAATGTAATGATCTTAGTAGAGTTAAATTAAATGATGGATGTCACAGGGCATAACTGTTAGTTTCAAAATGGCTGAATTGTCATTACCGCTGCTGCAGGCTTGGCAGGTGCACTGGCTCCACAAGTTGCCTCAACTTTAGACTAAAATTAATATTAAACTGTTAAAATCTGACAAACACAGTATAGAGATTATATTATCTTGATATGTATGGATTTACAGGAATTGCAGGAATTGTCTTACCTTTTTGCTGAACAGTTTGCTGAATGGGCTGCTGCCTTTAGGTTTAGTGGCATCAGGCTCTTTAGGAGCAGCCTTTAGTTCTTCCTTTGGTGTGTTTGTGACAGGTTGGGCTGCTAGCTCTGCTTTAACCTCCATTTTAGGTGGCGCTGGAGCTGGAGGTGGAGGTGGTGGGATTGACATTCCTCCTTTAGCTGCTGTTGGAGCATCTACTACTTGTGCAACCTACTCAAGAGAAAATCACAATGGAAACATTTACAAAATGTAACAGCACACAAGTTAACAGCACACAAATATTCATTTGGTAATTGTCATTTGGTTACACCTTATTACAAAACGGATTTGAAAAATATAATGTCATAGCATTTCGCACAATTCAATGACATCCTGTTTTCAAGGCTCACTACTGTTTTTGCACATGGCAGTGTCTTAAACTTGGCTGGTGGAGTATTCAGTAGATTGTAGTGGCTGATACTGCCACGTGAACCCCTTGGAAAGGGTGCCGTTGTTGGCTAGCATACATGTAGCATACATTTTTGTATCCAGTAGTCTGAGTAGACTAACTCTCCGTGAAACAAATTACTGCAAAAAGTTGTAATAATTCTCTGCGAAAATGATTGAACATGAGTCTGCATGTACTTAAGCATGTTTTCTCAACAGTGGCTCCTTTTTATCAGTTGTATACATTGGCTGGAGTATATATTTTGAAAACTCATGTTAGCTAACTCTGCATTAGCTGGTTAGATAGATAGCTAGCTTTAGGTGTAAAACATTCAATCATTTGTGCTCTACTGGAGCGCATTCAATGTTGTCTGCTCCACTGGTAATCCAAAAGATGAATAACTGTTGTTAAATTTGACTGGCTGCCTCATATTAAACAACAGTGATTCTTAATAAAATGCAGCCTGTTATTCACAAAAAAAGACTATAGCCATATGAAAAGGTTTGTACAGTGTGAAGTAAATACTAACCATTGTGTACTAGTTAGTTTTCACCTACTATGAAAAGGGTAAAGGATGGATTTCTCTGCGCAAATGGTACATCTCTGACACCACCGTTAAAATGTGGACAATTTTTGTGTTGTCATAGTGATCCTGCACTTACAGAAACAATTATTGTTCAGTTGGCACTATAACAAGCAATTTGATATACAATGATTAAAGGTTACGCTTCACCCCTCATTTGAAATAAAGCCATACCGTTCTATACATACGTAAATCTCTTTTCACACAAGCAACATGTGCCTCAAATTAGTATTTTCGAGAATTAAGAATTGTTTGTAAAACGCAATGCCCCCTGCATGACCGACCTGCAAAAAACTCTCCAAAAGTGAAAGTAACTTCTCACTCTAGATATGCCTAGAATATGGTATTTTTTTCATGACCATAGGTACGTTCAATCTCAACAGGGTTTACAAAATATATAAATGCAATCAGTTCCCCGATAAAATAAGTTGAAGCCCAACACAGGTCAGTCACAGTCATATGAATCACAAACAGTGTGAATACTTATGTAATTGTGATCATTTTGTTTTTCGTATGTTATAATACATCTGCAAACATTTTATTTTTTTGAAATAAGATTTTTTGTCCTGCCATTATTGGGTATTGAATGTAGATTAATGAGAAAGAAAATATATTTAATCAATTTTAAAATGTGTCTGTATATAACTTAATTCATGAAATGTGACAAAAAATATATACATACTCTGCAGTGTCCAGCACACTACATATACTACCCTATAGATAAGGCTGTATTTTAGAAAATAATGATTGAAAAATATATTTTTGGCCTTAAGACAGGTACTTCTGGTCTTAAGATGCAATGCCAACATTAATGGTGTAAGTTACTCTGGAGAAGAGCATCAGCCAAATGACTACAATGCAAACATCTAGAACTTCATATGGATCCTAAAGACAGGTTCTAGGTTGTCAGAACCAGAATGCAATGAGGCAGTATTCTTCAGCTCCTCCACATCAGCCTTATTTATTTACAGTATTCAGTACTCACAGTAGTTGTCGCTGTTGGGTGGGGTTCCTTCTGTGACTTGTGACAAGAATGAAAAATAGTTAAGACCGGCTGTGGCATATTTTGCTACAAGTCCTTTAGACAGACTATGTAACCAATTGAGCATCTCACAATATGTTTGCCTCAGTAGTATGCAGTGTCTGACATAGTTGGGGTTTGATAGCAGGGAATTTTGTTCACTTTTTCTGCTGTAATATCAACCAGTTTCATTAAACCACAAGCATTTCACTCACTGGTTAATATGTTGCAAATGAAACATAACATAATTCAAATGTACACTGGATGTTAATTTAGTGATGGAGTAATCTCATGGTGATGACGTGGATACATTTGGAGAATGAGCTATGCTTAATATTTCACCTTTGTTGGAGTAAGCAGTGAGAAAGATGTTGTCTTTCTATTAGATTACTTTTCCAAAGGTATTATATCAGCCTTACATATAGAATATGCAATAATGTAGGATCTGTGTATAATTGTGTACAGTATGTACAACCACGTTTCCAAAGGTTTTGTGAATCTGCATAAAACACAAAATAAAAACAGAATGCAATAATGTGCAAATCATTTATCCCGATATTTGAATAGAACATTTCACAAAGACAACAAATGAAATGTTGAAACTGAGAAAAGTTATTGCTTTTGGTGCCAGTAAACATGGGGCCATGCTGTTGCAATACTTGGAGGATGTGGTTTGGCATTGTCTTGATGAAAGAAACAAGGGCTTCACTGAACAAGGTGGCTGCCTGGGTAGCAACATTCCCAAAAAGAATGTCAAACAGGACAGCTTTCCACTTCAAGTCCATCTTAAACTAGCTCGGTCCAAGAGAAGACGACTGAGTTTCTGGATATTGTTTATATCTGGTTTCTTCTTTGCATGGTAGAGTTTTACCTTCCATTTGAGGATGCAGCAATGTTCATGGACAATGAAGTATTCCTGAGCTCATGCAATGATTTCAACTACCGAATCGTGTGTGTTTTTAATTCAGTGCCTGAGAGTCGGAAGATCACGGCCATCCAGGATATGGTTTTCATCCTTGTCCCTTGCGTACAGAGATTTCTCCGGACTCTCCACATTTTTTAAGGATATTAAGTGCAGTAAATGATAGGATCCACCAAAATCTTTGCAATTTCACTTTGAGAAACATTCTTTAATTGTTGCGCAATTTACCTGGGCAGTATTTTACAGAGTAATATCCTCCTCCCCATCTTTACTCCCAATAGGCTCTTTTCATACTAATCATGTTACTGACCTGTTGCTAATTAACCTAGATAGTTGTGAGATGTTCCACCGGTTTTCATTTCAGAACTACCTAACTTCTCCAGTCTTTTGTTGCCCCTGTCCCAGCTTTCTTGTTTGCTGGCATCAAATTGAAAGTGAGCATGTATAATATTACATAATATCTAAAATTATTTGCACATCACTGCATTCTGTTTTCCGTCACGATGTGCCCATTTTTCCAATTTTTACCAGATTAATACAACCAGGTTGTATTAATCTGACGCTTTTGCTTAATTTGTTATATTGTAAAAAACAAGCCATTTTTACCTGGTCTGTTTTAACATCAGGGGTAGCGCTGTCTTGCTTGGTTTTTTTGGTTGGAGTCACCTGAGTAACATACAAGCATATTGAGTGGCTGTGTACAATTTTGAATGTTGCAATACAGACACCACAACAATCGGGGTTGCTCTTTATTTTGGCACTACCAATGTCTTTCTGTAGATGTTCTATAGTTAGTAATACTAACAACAAGGTTTTTGATAATGAATTGCTTGCTAAGGTTAGGGTTAGATTTAGAATAAGGTTTAGGGTAAGGGTTAAGTTTAGGGTTTGGATAAAGGTAAAGTTAAGGGTAAGGGTTAGTGGATTGTTAAAATGTTACCGATAGTCATCAGATCAGATCAGATGCACTTTTGGGAATCTCAAAATGAAGCGTTAACCATAACTGCTATCTCAAAGTGTTTGTTTTGACACACAGGGAACAGTAAAATTCCAGTTTCCATAACACAGATGTCTTTCAGTTTTTAATACAGCCATCTACATCGTTTCTAACTGATTGCACACAAAGAGGTCCCTGGCAAAGCACATACAGTACATGCTCTCTTATTGTGACAGCCATTGTGCTCCGGAGATGGCGTAGGCCAGCCCTTGCTCTATCTTCACGCATCTCAACTTCCAATGGCACAGACCTCCCTTGTGAGCTCAGACTACGAGATGAACAAAAGACCACCACATTCCCGCATGTTCAAAGGATTTGATTAGCATGGAACTGAGGCTATATGTTAACTCTTTAAGGAGCCATGATTCCAAAGGAAGGCATGATGGAGAGAAAAGACAATAGCTGCCTGTGTAATTATTCATTTCAGAGCTGGTCACTTCTTTTTTGCCTTAGGCTGCTTCTATGCACATTTTGACTGACGGGAGACCAAGATTATTGAAAACGCTACGGTATACTTTCATATAAAGATATCACTGGATGGACAGTTTCTTATTTCATTTCTGTGCTCCCTGTAACAGAAGATTAGAATGACCAAACCATCATGATATTCAGAGTCAAGGACATAATTGTTATATCATTATGGCAATCTTTCTTTCTAATACTAGATACATGATGATCTTTCATTAGTGTTTGTAATGGTTTCACAATGGCCTATTCCAAAGGCCCAAAGGCCCATTACATTTTTTTATTCAAAGGTTACAAATATTTGAAGTATTATTCCTCATTTGTAGAAATACATTTTATATGTTTTTTGTATAGCAACCATGAGGCACACCAGCCATACATGTCAATTTGAATATGGATCTCACTGTTCAAAAAAAAACTGAATTATAAAAATAAAGAAAAATCGAATGAAATGGAAACATATACTCACTAGCGTTTTGAAGAAGTTCATAACTGATTTCTTTTCTGCTTGACTCTCACTCTCTTGGCTTTCCTCTAGGTCGTCCTGAAGGTGAATGCTTTCCTCTTCAATATCGGGGTGTTTGACCTCTGGATCCTCTCTCGCCTCAGCACGGGGCTCCTATACAGATGACCAACGTTTATCAGAAGGGGTAATGTGTTGGAGCTGTGCAGATCATATGCGAGCAACGAGTCTGTTACATGAGGCACTGAGAGGGGAGCACAATTCCAACCGTGCCTCAGCCTACTCAGGGCAACATCAACAATCCCCCTTTTATTAAAGCCCGTTTCCACCCCACACTCATTGGCATTCAGCCATGTTTGATCACTTCTGTCTTTCTGCTGTGGGAAATGTCAGCGAACTCAAATGCAATATTTGTGGATGACGATTTTCTATGAACATGCCGATACTAATCCAGGAATATGAAATGTATTGAATATTCCATACCATATGATTTGAAATTAAACAATGCACATTCATCATCTGGGCTTGGCTCCAGTTTTTGAACAATACCATCTGTTCAACCGGAACAACAGTTGACTCTATTTAATATGTCTACAGATCCCAAACCCCATTTACATAAACTTAACAGACTGATTTACACACTGGTACAACATTTAGAAATATAATTTTATTACATTTGAATAGGTAATGTCCATAGGGGCAGATTCAAGTAAAACATGAATAACTTCCTACCTGCACTTTGCCAGAAAAGCTTTTTTGGAACTGTGTGCAATTTCCTTCAGGGTTTGTTCAGATGGAAACTGTGGGGGAACCCCTACTTGTTCCTTGAAATTGTATGGAAAAGGTTAATTCAAAGAAACCATTCAAATTATTGTTGTAAAGTGAACCCGATAGGTTCTCAAATAACTTTTAGTGCCCCTACATTTAAAAAAATTCAGCAGTTTGGAATTTTTTAATTTTTACTCTGTGATAAAAAAAAATGTGTGTCCCTTTAGGGAAATCCTTTGTTGGGTTTGGTTATGGGAGTTGTGGTTGACTGAACTTACTGCAAACTCACTAAGGCGCAATGTCTAAATACATTATCGGTCAGAAAACATTATTAGCTTTGTATCATAGACACACTTTTGCAAAACTGTGAATTAAATTGTCATCAATAAATACAAAATTACTTTCAAATATATGTAATAATCAGACTGTTAAAGCTAGACACAGGGCAATGTCTTTCTCTCCCAGGTGTACAAAGCTGTGAGCATATGGGCATGTGTATTGAATATGGAATTGAATTAGTTCCTGGGAAATAGAATCCTACTCAAATTGTGCCTAAATCAAACTTTTTCAATGAATCTGGAACATTATTTGGTTTGACGCATATGGTTTAGGGAAAAATAAATGAAAGGACAATTGCTTTTGCACATTTTAAAGTGTTATTTGCAAAATTGTTTACTATTTTCTTTGTGGATAGAAAATATATTGGCCTGCTTAGATATTTTTAGGACCGACTAACTTAATTTTTTGTGTGCTTGGATTCAAAAGAATAGAGAATGTTTGTCTTAATATTTTTTGCAGGTAGTGATGATTTTAATCCTTTGACAGTACCATTAGGGTTTTATAAATTTATATTTGGATAAAGCAGCTATATTTTGACACTGCAATTATTGTTGTGATAAATGCAATATAGCTGTGGGTTCTGTGAACACCATTGATAAAGGCAACCACATCTTTCCACAAGCTTTGTGTGACATTTTCATTGTAGACCTTAATGTGGTCGAGATGTGTACATATTCCTCCACAGCAGTCACTGTTACGTACATATTTTCGGGATTGTGATTGCGGTTAACCAATGGAAAGTTTAAGGTATTAGAATACATAGAAGAAATAATTCCGGAAAAAATATTTGATTATTTTCTTAAATCTGGAATATTTGATGAAATATGCAAACATTTGAGTATTGTTTGATAATTCTGCAGTTTTTGATAGTTGTATTACCAATTTTGCCACCAAGTTCGGTTTCAAATAAAACTCTTTCGAAATAGACGGCCTTCGCCTCAAAAGGCATGCATGTAATTGAGAAAAACTGTAAACCAAACTTTTAAACCATTTAATCGCAAACATCGCAGGCATGATAAAAAAAAAATACTCATACCACGTAACTTGATCAAATAAGCTAAATGAAGTGAAAAACAGTACTTCGTTTTGTCAAACATCAGCATTTCTTACAGTGGAATAAACATGAATTCATAGTATACAGCTTTTTCCACACCTATTTTGACGTAGTTCTCTCTCCCAGACTGACTGTGAGTGTAATGTAAATGGTGCACCCCTCTTTAGACAACCTGGCCTCCACACTGATAGGCCTATATGTGGACTCTTTGATGATTTTCATACAGGCCGATTGCAGATGGCTGAGCAACCTCAACGATGCAGTAGAATCTCCTGGAAATGACTCGCTCATTCGTCTGTCTTTCATATGGTCTTGCTTATCTTGTGCTATGGTTCCTTCAGACTGACAAATGTCCTCTAGACGTATAGTGGTTTCTTCATCCATATATGCTGTCTCTGTTTCAGCTGGGACCTCTTGATTTTCAAGCGGGTGTTCTTCAACAATCGCCTCTGTATGATTAGATTTACTTCCATACTTCTCCAACACCACGTAAAGGGAGCTGCACCTCTCCTTTTTAAATGGTCTGGATTCAGATTGTTCTGATTCCGTAGTACCAACACCTTTCATCCGATGTAGTTCCTGTGTCATTACAGGTGGTCTCACACTTTCTATTGTGGGCTGCTCAGTACTAGTCGGGCTTGACTCCAGTTCTTCGGCCATTGCTGACTCTATAGCTGCTACATCTTCCAGAATATCAGCTATTTGTTCAAGCTCTTCCAGTTCTTCTGCCATGGCTGAATCCATGGCAGGAAAATCATCACGAACCCCTGCTATTTCTTCAAGCTTATCTTCAGATGCAGTGTTTTCCCCAGCAGGTTTTTCTTCTGGGACATCTTCACCAATAACCAGGTCTTTGGTTTCCTTTTTAGGTGGCCTGACACAATGGTTTGGGCTGACACTCTTGTCCTTAAGCTGCTCCTTGGGGGCTTCAGTGGAGATTTCACTGCCATCTGCCACCAGCAAATCAGGCAGCGGACGTTCACACTCAGCCTCCTGAAATGGTAATCTGACTGCAAGTCGCAATGGAAACACATGTGGAGCCTTCAAGATTTCCCAGTCCGGTTCAGCGGAAGATGACAAGGAAATGAGGCCTTCACTTGTCTCCTTTGTAATAAGAATTAACAGGGATGTTTGTTAGATAAAAAAAAAAAAGAATTGTAAAATCGAAGAATTACCTGTTGATTATGCAATATTACTGTAAGTGAACTTAACAAATTAACAGTATATCTTACATTACGGTTATTAACAATGTACTGTAGGTTATAAAAATATTTGGGCAAAACAATAATGAGTGAAGAAAGGAAGGAAACTCCTACCAATCCAATAAGAAGGGTTCACTAACAGAAAGAAAGGGTCCCTAAACCTAATCCTTGGGATACTTACAGTCTGGATCCCCTCGGTCACACTCCCAGAGACAATCTGATGTTCCGGGGAACTCTTACTCTCCTCCACAGTCATTTCCTCAGTGGGCTCCTCCGTCTCTGGGTCTGGATCAGGGCTGGGTGTGGGTGTGGGCTGAGGCTTAACTTTTTTCTTGAGTAGCTTATCGAAAATGTTCACTTTCTCTTTCAAATTAGTTTTGGGCTCTTTCTCTTGCAGGCAAGGCTGAGGCTCCGGGGGGGTCTGAGTTTTAATGTTGTCGGTCTCTGTTTCTGCTTTCGGAACCGTTTGGATGACAGGCTCCTCTTTCTCCACGTCAAGCCCAGGACAGCTGCTCTCTGGCTCCATTGCTGGCTCAGCAGAGACAGGCAGTGAGGGAGGGTTACTGTTCTGCTCCACAGCTGTTTCACAGGTAACTGCAAGGGATAAGTCAATTAGTTACTGTGACAGGAAATAAAATACATTTGTTTGCTATTATTTATCATTTGTACACTATCAGGCTGTTACAGTAGTACCTGGCTATGATCTATTAGATGTTATGTAAAGTATAATTTAGTATAGTAAATAGTATGTGACTTTACCAAAGGAGTTTCCTATCAATACTCCCCCAGTGACTAATCACTACAGTGCTAGGGTCATTACCCTAAGCTCAGTGTAAGCAAAACTTTTCCTTGAACTGTATGTGAAACTTACATGCTACTTGAGACATTAGTTGGTGTGAAACAAACTCTACCCGTTCTGGAAACAGAGGCTTTAGTCCCTCCCTTGCTCATATCAACTGGATTAATAATATCAATACATTAACTCTACATGGCCTGCAAATCCTTATACACGACTGTCTATCCAGTGATACTAGGTACACATTGACAGATCAAACATCGGTTCTTCTTCTTTAAAGGCTACGCCTATAGTTAACAGTGAACACCACCCTGTAGTAGAGACTGACTGTATTTACCGAGAATTATGAGAGACTTTCAATGATCCTTACTAATCCTACAATCGATTGCCAGGCTGACTGCTACTGTCATAGGTAGGTGTTATCAGTAGGGATTTCTACATTTGTTAATCAGATGAGTGAGCATACACTCACACATGAGTATGGCTCGTTGGACCATCAGTTTGGGATAAAAGCAAAATGAATGGGGCGGATGTCTGGGAGGAAGGCTTCAACTCCCCTGAATCTGATGTGATGACACATGGCCAGAGATTCAATGGGGTATGGCAAAGGAGGAGAATTGGGTGAAATTTAGCAAAATAAAAAAAGACCTGATAATACACAAATGCCACATATTACAATGATTTGGTAGATGGTCTTGCGTGTTAAATACTTACCAACATTCTCCAGGTCATTGGAGGAGATACTCCTGGCATGGCCATTCAACCCTCCATTCTGGTGCTTCTCATGAGACAGTTCACTCTGAGGGAAGAACCATACTCTCTTCATTGATTTAATCACTTTCCACTCATCAAGAAATAACCCTAAAATATAAAACCACTTCTACTAGAAAGTAAACACTTCTATTTGGTTTAAAATAACCTAAATGTTCTCTGTAAAATCCAAAATATGCACATGCTGTAAAAGAAGGCTACTTTCAACAATACCATGTTTTTGGAATGCTCATTGCCCATCTTGATCCCAGTTGAAACCTGGTGAAGAAGATGTCTGTATCATTGCATATATTCGTAATGTTAACGCTGTCAAGAAATACAAGATTCTTGCATCAAATTGGTAAATATTCACTTCCAACAACCAACCATGTATTAAAAAATATACAATAATATTATGATAAAGCCCATAGGCTACTCATTTCTAAAAAAGGTATAAGTTGTAGTAAAGGAAAAAAGATTGTTTTCATTTGATGGATATGGAAAAGCAATATAATATTATGTCTAAAATAATCAAATTTAAACCAAAGCTATTATTATTAAAGTATTTAGGCACTGTCTTACCTTATTTAAAGTCCTTAGATGAGTAAAAAAACAGTTGCCTATAATCCTGTTGTGAAAGTAATTTGTTTACTACAGTCTGTATGTAATATTCCAGCTACAAGTAGGACAACTTCGCAAACCTGCCCAGCTAAGTATATATACATAAGTATTTTGACCTCTTCTTAAATGGGTGGAGCTATGTCTTTCTAAACCAAAAAAAGATCTATTTAAATGACCTAAAACACTACTCCAGCAATAACAATGTAAACTGTCAGAGCTCCTCTGATGCACTCACACTAATCTATTGATTTCACTCTGAAAATGTTTAGACGAAAACATGTTGATGAGCTTAGATTTGACAGTCTGTGATGACATCAACGTGCATCTCAAAGAATCCAGGATAAACTACGATGCAGTGAACTCATGACTATAAGGTGTGGTTGGGATTGAAACAGGATGTGATTGTAGGATATGTGGAACCATGGGAAGCATTGCTTATTTGTTTTGTGGGACACCAGCCCAAATAGCTGACACATGGTCTACTAGCTACTAACGTTCATGTTAAAGGACTAGATCACTATTTTCAAGCATAATATTACATGTTTCCACACACAAACTAGTAGAAAATGCAATCAACTTCATACAGCCATTTCAAAAATGGTTGCGAGCATGGCCAATGTGATGTTTTTATATAGTCAAACCTTTAATTAACAGTTGACTTTAAGTGACTCTATTTAACTAACCCTAACCCTTTCATGTGGTTTAGGTTAACAACAGGTCTTTAAAGATTGCTAAACCATGGATCACAATGTATCCTGGTCCATAGACAACTTGAAGAGTGAAGAACAACCTTATATTCCGTTGTAGAATAATGAAATAGAAATGTATATACATAAATCTCATATAAAGCTTCATGTTACAGTGTTTTAATTTGGCTATGGGATTTAATTAATTCATGAGGCAAAAACAAGGTTTTATGACCACAATCAAAACAAGTTAAAATCAAACAACAGTTAACCGACAGCATATCACTAAATAAATATATGACATTGTAGCGGCCCTTTTTTATTTGGCTTGAATGCTAAACTAATTGTGGCTCAGTGAGATTACATAATGTGAGACATTATGATCCTAATAGTGCCTTACAGTTTATATTGACATACACAGGTTTCTATAATCTAATTGTGATTCATTGCGGACCAAGAGCCTTAGGGAATTATTGCTTTTCCCCCCCGGAAATAACAATTCATCCAGACTGAGAAAAACACAAGACCACAGTATCAGAAATTAATATCAGTCCCAGTATTAGTTTGAAAAAGTGGGGATATACAAGCTATGGGTTATCCTCTTTATCAGTGACAGTTGCTTGGATAAGACTGTTGTTTATAGATCACAATGACTAACTAATCCTTTGATGATTGACCAGGAGTGCAAATAAAAAGGATCTGTAAAAAATAAAAATAAACATGTATGATGGCTTCGTCAAGGTTGTTATATTACAAAAGCACAACAATAAAGAAATCAAATTAGAACAACAGTTCAGAAAACTAAATTAAAAAAACAAAGAAAGATTTTAGAATAAATGTATTCATATTATTAATTTAGACAAACTAGTAAAATCTCTCCCCCCTAGATTAAGGCTTATTTTTGCATTTCACGCTATGTTTTGGGGAACATTAGAGTGTAAAGCTAGTATGGATGTCTTCCCCGTTGTTAATGTCAACGTAACACATCCACTGCATTACAGCTAGAAACATATCAGAAGTTGAAAACAGATCCGAATTGTTGACGGTTTGCCAATAATAGCGTCTTTTCTCGATCCCCCACAGTCTGAATTCCACTGACCTCCTAGACTTAGAGTGGTCTAGCTTTTGAGTTTCTCCTAGCTATAACAAGCTATGACAAAATTATAGAGAAAAGGTGTTAGGACAAGCATCGACAAAAACATGAGCGGACAAAAGAGGCATGGGTTCTTCGTCTTAAACATTGAAAAACAGACTGCTCATCATCTCCTGTATTACTGCCCTCCAGTGGTGACATCCCCGAAACACAACAGGCCATGTTCATGGGCAGCTCGTTTCACCCAGTTTCTAGATGTTGTTTAAATTCATGCTACTTGATTATTTTTGGCTCGGTTTTGAGTGGACTTGTTTGTCTGTGTTTGTTTTTATATGTGCTGGTCACATCGCAAGCCCAAATGTCTTTCACCTTAACTGCTGATACGTGAGTGCCGTTGGCCCAGCGGTTCGGTTACGATCAGATATGTTTAAGTTGAGAGGGCAACATGTTCAGTTGTGGTTTTACTCTTATTGAAATCATACAAGTCCAATACTTTTATTTCCCCTATGTTGTGGTTCAGCCCCTTCATGTCCCAAACACTAAAACCTATTCTGCAGATAAAATCACTTGGTTTGTTTCACCCCTTAAAACTGTTCTTCTGTCACTGATGGTACAACTATGAGGGGTGGCCTGTGGTGGTAAATTAATGGCACATTGACGGTACACTTTCTCAGCTGTGAGTGGCATGAACAATGCACAGACATTCCTTCAGTGAATTCCGCGGAGACATGCCGATTCACTCCCACTTCTGTTTTTTGTTCGCATGAACTCCAGAATGAACTGTGAAAACACACTGTATTTACGAAGAAGAACAATGCTTTATTCTGTATTACCGCTTGAGGATCACCTTTTGCATACTTTTTGGCTGTGGCTTTTTGCATACAACCCCTTGTCTGTAGTGTAAAATTGGGTTGCATACATAGCCATCGGTTGTTTGTGTCATGATTTAATGACATTGACAATGAATACCTTGGGCTTATTTAAACTGACATGTTATTGTAAGTCCTTTTACAAACATGCAGTCATCTTAGAACCCACCTAAGTTATATTTTTATAAACAGATGTGTGACTTATAGAAGCAATTAAGTTCCTTGCAGATCACAAATTATCTATGGATATATGGAACTAACTGTATAGATTATTTCAGTCACTGACTCAAAACTGTTGTCCACTAATATATCTGTTGCCCACTAATAGGCCTAAACAGTGTGTTTATGGATTTCAAGCATTTTCAAAAACAATAGATATAGACATAGAACACCATTTTAATAAATTATGTAAATAAAATAAGGCAGTCAATACAACCCTTCTTACGGTTGTGGTATTCCCTACTTTACTCTGTTTTCAGATCAAGTAACAAAAACAAAGTGCAAGTGATTGGATCTTCTGTTCATTTCATTCCCTCCCTCAGGGAACCAAGGGTAAATGCACAAACGAAGATATCAGTGACATGACTTGACATCAACATTACTCATTGGACTTGACAGAACTTGAACAGTTTTATTAAGAGGAATGGTCTAATATTGCCAATTTTCAAGGTTTGCAAAATTGCCAAAAGCACAGCTGTAATTACTGGCAAAAGTGCTTCCAGCTATTTTCAACTGGAGATTTAGTAACCAATTTATATTTTGGTTTAAATTAATGCATGTGAATGAAACTGACTTATTTAATTATTTCATACTTTTTTAAAGGGGTGTTGCATTTTATAGTTAGTGTATCAGTTAGTTTATCGTTTATAGCGTCACTAGTATATAAAAAAGTGAATAAACACAATAATCTATTATCAAAAAGGAGAGGAATTATTCACACATAAACGGACCCACGCGCAAGAGGAAAATACATTCCCAATGGGTGCACCTGGTGGCGGTAATGAGTTTATGGACTGCCCAACTCCTCCAGTTGTATGAAAAGAAGAAGCCGACTTTCTCTGAAGATAAGCCAAGATGGCGGCCACCATGAAGAAGACAGTAGTAAGTTAAAATCTATTTAAATGTATCCTCCGTATCTACTTAACATCGCTTCAATTGGTTCACTAGTTATCTAATACACCTGGTTTATCAGATGTTAAATAAATACATTCTCACTCAATGGCTATCTATTCTTGATCTCCTGCGTTTGTAGTCATTCAAAAATATAGTGAGCAGCCTTAACGGTGTACGCAAATAGCAGTACTGTACAACCATACAGTTGTAACTAACTAGCTAGCCATCGTAATTAATGTTTGCTAAGAAAGATTTTTATCAAGAAACCAACTACTTACGCGATGTCTTAAGTAAAAGTGTTGGTATGGTGTTAGTTTAATGGTAAGTGCTATTTGAAAGGTATCTCTATCTAGCTAGTTTGTAATCATTATAAAGTAGCTCAGTGACTTGCACGCTCAGCTTGTTTAAAGTTTTGTTTTTGAACTTTGACGTTATGGAACGGTTTCTGCTGAAGTATCGGTTTCCCAAAACGTTCTTTGATGTTCTTGAATATTATTTGAGACCTGTCTTGCGAGGTGTGACTTAAAGGAGTGAGTGAGGTATTTAATGGGTAACTCGTGTATTTCAGCGTATACCCCAACACCTTCATATTTTTATATTACTAATGTGTTCAGGTGACAGGGGGGGGAAAAAAGCATGAAAATGAATGCTGTCACTACCATCGCTCTAAAACAGATTCATGATTTTTAAGATTTAATGGGTACCTATAGTAATTATGTTAAACAATATATATTGCCCTCTCCTTCAAAGGCAGTTGAAGATGTCAATGTCACATTTGAAGACCAGAAGAAGATCAATACATTTGCTAGAAACACAAATCGAATGACTGAATTCAAAGATGAAATTGAGGCAAAAAAGGTAAGTGGTTAATATAATGATTAAGAAAATCAGTATAAACTATTCTTTAGACATCCTTTTTCTTATATCCTAGTAAACAACATCATGTTGTCGTGACTACAACAACGCCAATGCAACAATAGCCATCAATGTGATCTATCTTTCCAGAAATCTCTACAGAATCTGCAGGATGCCAGTGATGACCTGATGATGGCAGAGGATGATACTCTACATGTGCCATATCAGATTGGAGATGTGTTCATCAGTCACACCCAAGAAGAGACACAAGAGATGTTGGAAGCTGCAAAGGTATTTATCATGCATTAAGCATGCCATTAGTTTAAATTTTTATTGTTAAATGAACCTGATATTCCACAGATTTTTGAAGTTATATCTTGGCAAGAAGTTAATTGGTAATTCGTTGTTGTGGTCATGGATCTATTGTTGTTGAACATTACCAAATAAGATCGATGTTTAAGTTGCCCTAATTAGCTGTGGGCCATACACATTAATTTACCTTAAAAAAAAAGATGCTGGTTAAAAAGTGATAACGTGGTATATTTTACCCCTTGTGTTGATACTAAACAAGTCCTGTATATCGTTGTAAAACGTCGCTATGATTTTGGACATAAGAGGAAAATGGGCAGAGAAGACCATCATTCAAATCCCAATCAAACAGCAACTACCACATAACATATATTATTGATGAATGTATTCTGCAAAGAATTTCAGCCATGACCCACTAAACACTGTGGCGTTATGATATATTATATATATAATATATGATATATTATCAGTATACCACAGCCAACGGATTCTGGCCCCTACACAGTAATTGGCACCCTTGGTAAAGATGAGCTGAAACCGCACTAAAAAATTATAGCATTTCTTGTTAAATACTTTATGCTTCGTCACCTCCTACAATTTTTGATAAGGTAAGATAACACATCTAGCAAGGTATCTGAGACCATTGCATGCAGAGTCTCTAGACAAATGGACACTAAACAGAAAAGAACAGAATTGCACTAGATGAGGTGTGGGGAAAGTCTCAAGTGTATGTGTTTTGGTATTCGTCTCGTTCATTGGCAGCTGAGAACTGAAATGAAAGAAACGACTGCCAAACCGTGACCAGGGTGAGGGTATATTTTACTGTACTACCATGACCGACCTTAGTATAAATGTCTCTCAAACTTTTTTTTTTTGCCTTAGGAACAACTGGAACTTGAGGTCAAAGAGCTTGAAGGGAAAGTGTCAGCAATACAGCGGGTATTGGGTGACCTGAAAGTTCAGCTCTATGCAAAGTTTGGGAACAACATCAACCTGGAAGCAGATGAAAGCTGAGTGTGTTGTAACATGACAGCAAATCAATGCTTATTGAAGTTTAAAAATGCCCAAAACAGATCTGGAACCCGGCGCCTAATCCTTTACATGGGGACTTACATGTTGTCAGTCTCACACAGTGCCGGCAGGATGTTTGCCAAACCAAACTGTGTCCTATACTCCGCATCAACACCGTTGTGTTCAGCTTAACTACTGTAGAGGGTTCATTCTTGTCTGGGTTTATTTTGTAAGACAGACATTGGAGACATTAAAAATGTTGTTTACTTGCTGTCGGTCTCTCATTTATGCCGCTATAGACTCACAAAGCCATATTGAAAGTACAGTGCATTCTTAGTATTCAGACCCGTTCACTTTTTCCACGTTTTATGTTACGGCCTTAAAGATTCATACAATTTTCTTTTTCAAATATCTACACAAAATTCCCAATAAAAATCAAGCCACAATAGTTAAGTTTTTGTTTTAATAAATATAACATTTACATAAGTATCCAGACCCCTTCCCTAGATACTTTGTTGAGCGCCTTAAGATGAGAATACAGCATTTAGTCTTCTAGAACTGTACAATTACTTAAAATGAACCACTTAAACCAATTTCTTAATTGATGTTTACGTTAAGACAAATCTGTTTCAAACAAGCTTAAGGAATAATGACTTGATGTTTTTTAACACCTAAGCCTATACCCTACTTTCATTTATGCTCAAGGATACCTAGGACCAAAACAAGGCCCTGATAAGCAATATATGTTTCATGGTTTATTTAATATGATTTTTGTTGTTTATATTCACTTTGCATTGCACTCTGTAAGTACTGTGACATTTAAGTCAACGTTGCTATTTCAAGGCATGTGAAAATATGATTAAAAGATGAGTGAGGCAACTTTTGACTGTCGACATATTTCTGTCTACTTCAAGATTTATGAACTACTAAGGACAACATTGTCACCCCCCATTTTAAATGTTTCTTTTCAGCTGCTGTGTAACGTCAGTTGTCGTATTTATGTTGTTCTTCTATATTGACTGCAAACAATTGACCAAATGGATTAATTCATAATGATAATATTGAGCTTTAATTTCTCCCAGAAAAACATCAACATCAACGCAAAGCCTTTCCAAAAACCCCTTACATTTTGGCTTGTTACTGCTCATTGATTGCAATTTAATAAACCATCATATTCCTGAAATCTTTCATTTTGACTGCAATGCATTTACATGTTAGGTGTCATTTTTTTTTCTTTGTGTTTCTTGTTATCTGCCATGCTTAGACAAAAACATGAATCATAACTTATTTCTCTTTGAGTATTGTATGTGTAAAAATGCCATTTTAACTCCCAACTTGTCATGCCTTTTTTTGTTGAAGGAATATCACAGTATGATATTTTGCTAGTGATAATGGGCTGGTATAAAGTATGCTCTGAAACACATCCAATCCACACACTGCTGCCTGTTAAAAAGACTAAATTCAGTGTGGCCTGCTTGGTTTAAATGTTGTGGCCGACACCTAGAGGATCAGTATCTCAATTAAGAAGTTCCTCTGTCCCCCGGGCTTCCAGCTTATGCATCCTCTGGTAAGATTAAGAGGAGGACCGCCCACACAAGCAACAAACACTGAAACGCACACAGACTTGGTTTTATGCTAAACCCTGGCTCAGAGGAACACATGGTATTTGGAAATCACTTGTCTTATTTCCCGGATGGCCTTGTGTTTGTTCTTTCTTGCTCTTCCTTTTTTGTTCACGCTCCCCTTCTCTTTCTACCTCAGTCTCAGCATTTAATAATTTTTTGTGTGAAATAGGGACATATTCCCCAGTAGATCTTTATAACACAGTGTGCTGTGCTCAGGCAGTGATCCAATTGTTTCATTCACCCAGGTGTTAAAATTAAATTAGTGCACGAAGCCCATGGCAAATTTGTTAGCTATTAGTTAGTTCAGCAACAGCTAAAGAACATCTACTGGTACTTATTTTTCTATAGTCCCTTCACTGTAATAGACATTGATGCTAGTGTTACATCATGTCCACAAAATCAATTTGAATGTTTATTTTATTGATTATGTTAATGACGTCAGTGCTTTCTCTCATGTGAATGAGATCTAGTCATTAACGTTGTAACGGCAGGAACATTCCAGAAGGTGTCTCTATGTCTCTATTACTAGTACAAGCGCCACATAGCCTTATACTCCTTTTGTCCTTTTCATTTAGTCATTTACAAAAAACAGTTTTAGTTAGAATTTATTTAAATTATAGGAAGATGGTAAGCTCAATAATTAAATGGTTGGAATGGACTGCTCACTGAATTCTTCCCTGTCAGGCTGTAAACACAGAATATTTGCAACATTTGCATGTCACAAGAAAACTCACAAACCTCAAGTCCCTTTCAATCAATGTAAACAAATTGTGAAAATATATGATATGGATACTGCACTGTTCCGTACCAGTGTAGGGTATGTGATCTGTAGCCTTTTGTCAATATAGAGACTTGAATATTGATTATTAGGGCACATATTGCCACTATGGACATTTATTACTGCATGTTTTATATTCCATTGTGATGGGTTTTATGTAAATATGGTTTGTTTAGAATGGTTGTATATTTATATAGGCCTTATACCTAATCATTTTCATAACTGAAAAAATTGTCAATTTATAAGTGCATGTTGTCAAGGTTTTTCTGTTATAAAATATATGCAGTACTGCACCAGTAATTTACATGAGAGCACATACTATATAAAGTATGCTACAAGATTCCTTGGTTTTGACAGCTCAAGTGTGACATTATAGGGTATGACTAGTAAGAGACAGCTATAGGATTTAGGATGTTGTATAAGCCTAAACCGAAGTACAGTTTAACAGAGTCCGTGAGCGGGAGGATCAATGTAGGATATTAACCGTGTAAATGTATATGGTGTGTCCCAATTTAGTTTTTACTGCATAGTTCTCCTGAGATTCAATTAACCATTGACAATTGCTTAGTCATAGACTACTATGATAACACAAGGCTTTTTGGGAAAGTTTTGTTTTGTGTGTTAATAATACAAGATCGCCTTTAGAATGATGTTTGCTTTCTACTCCATGATTACTTCATGGTAACAGTCAAATGATATTCCTTTCTTTAGGAAAACAAACAAACAAGTCTTTAGAGACTCATCCAGTGTTTAGAGCAGACAATGAATGCTTGGATGGTTGCTCAAGGTCCATATAGACTATGAGTTTAAGAATATTATTGACATAAAGCTTTAATTTGAATTAATTAGCAGATTATCACATTTCAGACATTTCCTGTGGTTGGGGACTGGGTTGCTCCTTTGCCTTAGCTTCTTTTGTAGTGTGATCGTTTCTGATTCATTGGGAAGTGATATTTATCTTACTTTGGTATAAACAATCTTCTGCTTATTCTGTGGTTTGACATTTTCTATTATCAGCTTTTTTGTGATTCAATATTTACTATTACCAGCTTTCATTGTGATGTGCTATTTACTATCATCAGTTGTCTTCCACTTTCTTTGTGTTGTGATATTTACTATTTTCTACTTTCTTTTGATGTCATGTTAGCTTTTATGAACTTTGTGGATATTTCATTTTCCAATGACAACACGTGTATTTCATCACATTAGTGTTTTAAAGCCTCATAATAGGTTGAAAGACTGGATAGATGATTGTACTGAATCAAACTGTATAAGGGTCAACATAGAATTAGTCACGCACCAGCTGGTTCTCTGAATTCGCTTTTGAAATAATGTAGACCAGGCTCTTCTGAAATACAGGAATATTTTGGGAATGAAAAAGGATCAATCATTTTCACCATTGGAATATAGTGACCGCAATGATCAGTGGTCCTTGATGTGCACAGACCGTCACACATGCCCTTCTATATGCATGGCACAATGCACTAAACAACCTACCGTAATAAAACAGACCCAGAGAATGTCTCCATTCTTATTTTAAACTGACACATCCACACGTCACAAACAGGTCACAAATAGAGCTCTCCGAAATAAAAGGTCTTATGGAAGATCCATTAGTGAAGAAAAGGTTAGCAACTCCCTCATAGTGAAAGTATGCTGTAATCTATAGAGTATGGATCTGGTGATGAAAAAAGGATTGATTTAAAACTAGTGCAATTATCAGTCACTTTGCCTTTAAAGAGGCCATTGGATGTTTGCTATTATATCCCTACTTAACCAATCCTGGTGTTGCTAACTACAGCCTAAAGTTGATACTGCACTTTTTACTGTTCAGTAAGGTTATACATGTACTGTGACTTCATTTTCCACTTCTGGATGTGCTGTCCATTCTCTGAGTTGGTATTAACACTCCAAATTATTTGGGATTGGCAATGTGACGTACTAGATGTCTGCCAAAATCGTCTCGAGATTTAATCAGCCCATGAAATAAACTCATTGTGTCTGTCTTGCTTTTTCCTTTTTAAGAGCACTCCAAGGGTATTATGACTGGGAGTACTTTGACAAAATATGATAATGACAATTTACATATAATAATGGAAATGTATCAAAACAATGTCATCTCTCTGCAAGTGTTGAATACGTATGTAGTCTTCATTTCTTTCATTCAGAGATGCTGCTCAAAACTAGTAGCACAGCATTATTAATGTATACTGTTTATTGTCTTGTGTGGCTCTGTCAGGAGAGCATGGTTTATGCAATGTCAAAGCTTTTGGGTTGGATTCTGGCAGGGCTTATTGGTAAATATGTCAAATGTATGCAAGCTTAATTAAATGTGGTTCTGGATAGAAGACATGTTTTATGTTGAATAATGAATAGTAAATGCATTGAAACAGGTCTCAATGCCTTGATCTCCTCCGCTTGTATTCCATTGGAGTGTACATTACTATGTGTACGGTTGAGGGTAGAGAACTCAATGGCAAAAGGAATGCACATTTTACAACGCGTTCTGACAAAGTCACAGAGGAAAGCAGAGCCAGATAAACATCAAGTGGGTAAAATGTAAAGCATCAGGTTGTCATTTTGGCCTGGAAGTGGTAGCCTGTGGAGAAAGATGGATGGGCCATACTGTTTTTTTAACTTTACCCGTTGCAGGATGGGCTTTGGGTTGTTGGACTCGATAGAGTAAGCATTTCCTTGCTAGAACGCACCAATATTGCCAAGCAGGAACTTGTTTCCTGGTGCTAGGCTCTGCTCACCGGAAATCGCTTCTCTAGCCTCCTGCAGAAAAGGGCGGTGTGTTGGCTTAGTAATTCAAGTAATTGACCAGGGATTGCTTGATGTTTCCCTTTGTCAGTTCATTTGGTTTTGCTCTGGTTAAAATGTAAACAAAAAATGTCCACACAAAATTAAGCGACATTAACTAAAGCTATGGTCACAGTCTAGCGGGTATACAATTACTTTGAAGTCTGGATGTACTGACGGGGATTAAAACTTTTTATAGATTTATCATACTGCACTAGAGGAGCAAGCATTGGTGGAATGTAGCCTCCACTAAAGAAGACCTGTCTGTGTCTATCAGGGGTCACCTCATCACATATTCGGCCAATAAGTTTTAACCATAAAAACACACACAAGACCCATAAAGACTCAACATGTTGTTTATTGAGAGAATTACTAAGATGACCAATGTCTTAAGCATACCGTATGTTTGGAAGTGACATAATAAGTCTTGGGAGGAATGTGTATATATATATATATCAGTGAAAGATTACCATCCCTCACATTATCAGAGCAGAAGACTAACACCTTTTCATAAGTGCTACATACCTTTTATCGGTGGATATCAGTGCAGTGTGTCTATTTCGAACGTATCTTCCGTGTACAGAAGCAATTTAACAAATAACTATTTTTCTTATTTTTTGTTAAACCATAAGGTTCCAATGTGAAAAGGTTGTGTGACCTCAATATTTCTGAACGAGACAAACTGATGCAACAGCTGCTGCCTGAATTGCTTTTATAATTATAATTTCAGTTTATTAAACAGATGAACATTTTCCTAATTGTTTTAAATTGATTCACGCTTTCTAACAATTCATTCCAGGAAAATATATTTTATTGTAAATATCGTCACATTTGTCCCAAGTAGTACAGTGGTCTAAGATGCTATGTCTCAGAGCAGAGTTTCCACTATACCAGAGGTTCTTATGTATCTCAGCTAAGACCAGCAGGCTACTATGAGCAGTGGGTATTACCATGGTATCTCCCAGTACTAGAGGTGACTCCTGGTTTTATCTTGAAAGGTTGTACAATTTAGATTTACAATCAAATGACAACACACTGACACAATATTGCTATTCCTCAATACACTGCCCTCATAAAGTATGTATTTTCTTAAGTATAACAAAAGCCAATCAGTAGCTAGCATTGTTGTCCAGTCATAATTACACTGCTACTAGTACTTTATATATTATTTCTTTAATACAACTGTAGTGGCTTAACTGTTAATAATGTCGGTTAATCCTGAACTAAAGACTTAAAAAATTGGTGAGATAATTAATTAAAATGTGATAAAAGAAGAGGGTGGAAACGAAGAAGTCCACCACGCTCAAACTTTCTAAAAGAGACAAACTATTCTTTCGGGAAAATCTCCCATTCCTCTCCAAAATGCCAAAGAAGCTTAAACCTGCAAAATGTTGATTTATCATGAACACTGGAACGAATACTCCTATATATATATATAAATATATATGTTTAATTAAATGTTTAATTAAAGATTTTAAGTAGCACTTGTGTTTACGCAGGCTATCCACAAATGATTACATTGTGTAGAGCATAGAGCTTAAAACACAAAATTTCACCAAATGTCAAGTTTATGCAGTATTTTATTTGAGAGTAAACTAAACTTTAATTTGCAATCCACTTTGTTGTAAAATGCCACATTATCAGTATGCAGTCTTAATACATCTTTTGTCAAATCTTTTTATGTAAGAAAATATTTAATACTAAAATCGTACTTTTTTGAACACAACTTATAAGAGCCTTTTAAACCCACTCTCAATCTCCATCCAAGCTTCATTTTAAGAAGGCACTCTGGCATTAATGGAAAATAAATACCTCACAACGGAGTCAGTCAGCACTAGCAATTTAGCTGCATTAGACTGCTTCTTTAGACTGATTTGCAGAGAGCGATGGATAGTTCCCTTCAGTTTGTGTTACATTAGCATCAGTGATGAAGAAGAACAAAAAGAACCCAGCGACTACAGCTTTTTAGTTTGCTTAGTGTTAAGAGAAGAGCTGCACATGCTAATCCAGATATTTCCTTTGCCTTTGTGGTAATACTGCTGCTTGTATGGAATGTGGTCTTTACACGTAAGTACACTGAACACTCAAAAGGCTGGGCTCCCACTATTCATTTAAAGGTACCAAGTAGAATTTATTTTTACCCAACCCCAATATTTTCAAATGTTTTTGTCTATTAGTGGAAATTCTGATTTTGTTCAAGTGAAGACTAATTCAAGCTGCTAATATATATATATTTAGATAGATATATTCATTAATTTGTAAGTTAGGAAAGTATATGGTAACATTCATGAAGCAAAACTACAGCAACAAACGACTACTAACTTACGATATCATTTTATTTTGAGAGTTCCAAAAGTGTGCCTGTAGTTATCAGTGGTCATCAAACAGTCGATTGCGAGTTGACCATTCTAACGCCTACAGTTCTTGCAGTATGGATTTGGGAAATATTTGCGTTTTTGTTGAAGAAACTAAGCCAAACTGAACTAAATGCAAGTTACTGTATGGACATAAGTATTAGGCCACACCTCTTAATCATTGGATTTAGGGTGCGGTACCCTTCCCCCTTGGGAACAAACAAACAGAGGATTATTGGGGAAAACAAACATACAACAAACAAATTAAACAGAACAGGTACCATACAACACAAAACCAACCACAATCCCCTAACTAACTAATTAACTAACTAACTAACTAACAAACAACTCTCAACAACAAACGAGTACAACCACAGATGAACAGCCAGCTCAACAGACAGAACACAGTGAACAAAAAGAGAGAAAGAGAGAGCTGAGGTGGTGAATGGAGGGATTTTGTACTGCGGATGGAAGGATGTGATTGGTTGATGGGGGCAGGAACCAGCTGAACAGAATAACGGGAGGGAGATTAACTTGATTGATGGGATTGGTGGCACCTGTGTAGGAAAAGGGGAACAAACAGCAACACATACAAACACACAGCAACACAGACACTGGGGACGTAACAGTGTTTCATTCAGTCCCATTTCCACAGGTATATCAAATCAAGCACCTAGCCATGCAGTTGGCCTTTACAAACATTCGTGAAAGAATGGGTTGTCCTAATGAGCTCACTGAATTTGAGCGTGGTACTGTAATAAGAAGGCCTTTTTCTGTTCCAGCATGACTGTGCCCCAGTGCACAAAACAAGTTTTATAAAGGCATGATTGGATGAGTTTGGTGTGAAAGAATTTGACTGGCCCGCACAGAGCCCTGACCTCAACCCTATCGAACACCTTTGGAATGAACTAGAACAGAGATTGCGAGCCAGGCCCTCTAGTCCATCATCAGTGTCTGACCTCACCAATGCTCTTCTGGAAGAATGGGCAAACATTCAGACACACACACTCAACAATCTTGTAGGAAGCCTGCCCAGAACAGTGGAAGCTGTCATAGCTGCAAAGGAGGGACCAACTCAATATTAATGCTTATGGATTTAGAATGGGATGTCATACAAGCTCATGTAGGTGTAATGTGTAGGTGTCCCAATACTTTTATACATATAGTGTATGTCAGCGCAATTTTTGCTAACATAACTAGAATGACTAGATATGATTCTTGTATTATCTTTGTCAATGACGTGAATATATGAATGCATTTCTGTGTTCTGTTTGGGACCCATGCAATGGCAGAAAATGAGTAACACTGTCAACATTGAAAACTAAGTAGAACATAATTATACTCCTATCAATGCAGAGATATTATTGTCATACTAAAATAAAATACCCCACATATCAGTAGCTATAAGTACTATAACCCCAGTATTTCAAATATGCGGAGCTCCACTATTGAAGTAGCATAATCTGTCCCAGGGCCACTTCTGGGCTGGGTTCTCAGGGGTCCCACAATACAGATCAAACAAATCATATTCCACTATACAGATCCCACAATACAGATCCCCCAATAAAGATCCCACAATACAGATCCCACAATTCAAAACCTACAATACAGACCCAATAAATCAGATCCCACAATACATATCCCACAATTCAAGTCACACAATTCAAATCCCCAAAGTAAACAATTTTAAAAAGGCCATAACACAGGCTAGCCTAAACGGCAGTGCACAGGTTTTAATTTTAATTGGCTCTAATGCAACAAAAATTGCTGAACGGGAAAAGCAGATTGGCAGAGGAAGAACATTGTAGAGGTTTTTAATTAATATGCAATGCAATGCTCATGGATGGAAATATGGAAAGTAAATACATATTTGTATAGCATATCATCTAAGGGGAAACACCTGACACCTGAATAAACCTCTTCAAACTCAAATATATCATACTTTGACTAAAACAATGATTTACTGTCTTCCATCCCCCTCAAGTTGCGGGGCACTCTCTTTCGGTTCTTGCGATGCTTACATTTTTTTGTTATCACAGTTGGAGCTAGAAATTCCCCAGAATTAATTCCCAAGATAATATTTGGAGTAATTCAATTCATAAATTGCCTATTTTATGCTAACCCCCTTCACGGGTTAGCATTTTCACACAATATTCCAAAGTTCTATTTGGAGAACAACAAAAACAGGGTCTACTGACTGTAGAAATCCCCTCAGCCGCTGTAGGCCTCCATCCATTCAAACACGTCATACCGCAATTAGCTGATAAGCCTATAGCTCAGCAGCAAGATTAGAAACTCAAGTTTTGTCGGGCAGCTACATCTCGTCCCCTAGAGCCGTCTTCCACCTCTACACTGTTCTGAGAAAAACTTTAGCCTTCCCTCCAGCCATTAACAATACATCCTATTGTGGGCAACCGTCATTCAACACACCACACAGCAATTACACGCTAGATTTAAAGCTAAATGAAGTTCATGCCGATCAGACGTTTCCATGGCGTCCTAGTCAATCTATGATGAGCGCCATAACCAGGTGTTCCCTGGTCTTCCAGAGAGTGTCAGAGGACCTGAAATGCTGTGTGGGGGGGGGGGGGGGGGG
>JACXGK010002401.1:22169-46900 GCA_016801125.1 Novumbra hubbsi | reverse complement strand
AAGTCACGCAGACACAGCTAGAAGGACCAGAGAGGACAGTTAGAGTCAGACAGAGTCAGTCAGGTACACACGAGCAATGACTCATTAACATGTTCACTTACAAAATCAGCGACGAGTGACGCTTTTGATTTTAAAATCAGACAGTGCATGTTGCAATTAATGTTACCGCAGGTGTTGGACCTAACATCCCAAAAGACCAAACATTCTTTATAAAAAATCTGTGGCAAACACTTCCTGACAAGCTCACTGCATTTGTTGGTGACTATAATACAGATACGTGTTCCTGGGCAAGTTCAGACCTGCAGACTGGGTGAAGGCAGCGCAGTTTCGTCTGCCAGCAAAAGCTACGCCTCTGCGCTGATCTTAAAGTGAAATATCCGCACACAGCCAGCACAAACAACACCCATGCAATACCTGTCCCGGTCCTCACACCCTTCCCAAACACAAACCACACGTACATGGAACCATTTTATGTTCATCCACCCCGTCAATATTACTATTAAAGTTTAATCCACCACGTATGTTCGTTAATAGGGTTCATTATTGCATATCCACACCAAGCCTGTCTTTCATTTTAATACTGTCAAACAACCCTCAAGCCTACCTTCTGACAACAGATTTGAAAGGATCTGTAGGGGGATCTACAGGGGTATCTATAAGAGGATCTATAGGGGGATCTGTATGGGGATCTACAGGAGGATCTTTAGGGGGATCTTTTGGGGATCTACAGGAGGATCTGTAGAGGGATCTACAGGAGGATGTAAGTGTCTTAGGTGCACAGAGGTTCAAGGCCCGGGATATTAGTACAATGATATCTGTGCATTTCTGCGAGTTCAGTGCACCTTCGTTTAAATTCTGCCGTGACACAATAAAGAGCACACACTCTTCTCCCACCCACAGGGAAAATCTATTTCACAATAACCAATGAGCAGTGTCAGCTCACAGTCCAAATGACACAGGGTTGAACGGACCACTCACAATTACCCCAGAAGGAAATGGGTGGGCTACAAAGAATACACAACAACACCCAAACGGAATAGAAGATTAAACTGTGTGGTTCTGATGGAAACCGTGTTACTATCCAACACAGTAATACAATGTAACTGACATGGGACCACCACCATCCAGGAACCGATCTGACAGGGGACAAATGTTCCCCCGGAGTGTGTGTTTACAATGCCAGGGTTGATGTATGCACTAATGTACGTTTCTCTGGATAACTGTACACTAAATATCTACATCGGATGAGGCACACAGAACCATCACGACAATGTTTGGCGATATGCTATAGAAGCCAGTGAATGAACGTTGTCCTTTCTGTTCTGTGGGTGTTTGTTGCCCTCTGCACTGTGATGCAGTGCGTAAGTGGTCATAACTCATCTATAGTCCATTGAAGCATTGGATCCTGTGCTCAGGCCTTGGGATTCTGTTTGCTCTCATCACAACACTGTTACATGCAGCGGGAACTTGAGAATGCAGCCACAATACATTGACTCATAAACGACCAAAGGACATAGCTTGCCTGCATAAGCTACATTACACATAGCCTACATCAGATAACCCAATCTGGTTATTTGCAACTTAGTCTGTGCGCAGAGAAACACCATCATAACATTAAAGAAAAAGTTGTCAAATATGATCGGTCTACGCACAGAATTTGACTGCATGTAGACCTGTATTACACAACAATGCCGTTGTCTTTTACTGTAGCCTACACTATTGCATGATCATCTATGCTTAAGTGAAATGGGGTAAACTTACCATTGTATTAATTTAGACGTCACCTTCACAAGTTACTCCTAAAAAGGAAAATACGAAGAAATTATTTCTTCATGTTTTACCAGTATTACCCGAAATTTCAAGACGTAAACTCCATCAGTTTTTTGGGGATAGCCTCATGCACTTTTACTATCCTGTTAATACTCACATTTGATAAGTCACGTTGCATCCAATTTCACATTATTCCATGAATGCTTGAAATCTTCCCTTAAAGTCAATGGTATGCATGCACAGCTGTCGGAATAAATCTTCCGTACTGAAGGCGCGCTGAGAAGTGGAGAGATTTTGTCCAGTTCGTTTATTTCCAGCGTGCGCTCCGCAGCCAGTTACAGCGCCGCATCTCTGAATCGACCAATCAGATCTCGAAAATGAGATTGCCAATGATCTAATCAGCAGCTCTTTTCTATTCACATCTGGAACAACATATTCTCTCATCAAACATACGTTCGATTCAGTTTACCTTTGGCGACATGAATAGCATTCAAAATGACATATTATTAAAAAATATAATTGATCATACACTATGCAATAATCTTACACGATTGGTGACTGAATTCGTTTTACCATTAATACTTTAAGGTTTTGTTACCCCTTTGAGAACGGTAGTGAAATATAATAGCTGTGGTAGCGTAAGTGACTGCATTACATTAAAGTTGTTTTTTAATAGTAGTTTTAACAAATATTTTTCAAATGCGTTAATGCCGCCAATCGATCTTCGGCTCACTATACATATTGCAGTGGTCAATCCAACTACTCCTTCTTTTCATATCTATGGGGATTTTATAAACATTTTAAAAGGGGTATAGATCAATTTAATTAAATTGCTTTATAAAAAAACGTATTAATGCAACATATCCCAAACGGGCATCTTACGCAATTGTCAAAAGTTAACTATTAAATTCTAGATAGGTTGTGTTTTTTTCAAGCAATCTGCAGACAATCTGTACACTTTAAATTTAGTTTGGTTTTATTGTTCCACAAATCTTGGCTGTGCTTTCAGCAAGGAACATTTGTGATGAACATAATTTAATTGTTAAATTAATTGTTTGAAATTTATATTTGGCAGTCTACTAACCATTTAAATTTCAGTTATATGAGAGACAGACATGTTAGTATATTGTGAACTTACATGAGTTAAATTGGCAAAATCAAATAAAAAAACAAATGGAATGCACAAAGAGTGTTGCCAGAGGGATGGACATTCATAAATCACAGGCCTAAATTATGTCTCTATCTAGTGAGGTATGTGCTCTATAGTATGCCACTGAATGTGATTATCACTTACTGTCCCCATCTAGTGAGGTATGTGCTGTATAGCATGCCACTGAATGTGATTATCACTTACTGTCCCCATCTAGTGAGGTATGTGCTCTATAGTATGCCACTGAATGTGATTATCACTTACTGTCCCCATCTAGTGAGGTATGTGCTGTATTGCATGCCAATGAATGTGATTATTAGTGCAATGGAATGCACAAAGAGTGTTGCCAGAGGGATGGACATTCATAAATCACAGGCCTAAATTAAGTCTCTATCTAGTGAGGTATGTGCTGTATAGCATGCCACTGAATGTGATTATCACTTACTGTCCCCATCTAGTGAGGTATGTGCTCTATAGTATGCCACTGAATGTGATTATAACTTACTGTCCCCATCTAGTGAGGTATGTGCTGTATTGCATGCCACTGAATGTGATTATCACTTACTGTCCCCATCTAGTAAGGTATGTGCTGTATAGCCACTGAATGCGATGATCATTTACTCTCCCCATCAAGGGCGATAAATGCTGTGTAGCCTCTGAATGGTTTGCCACTTACTGTCAATGGGTCATCATCACCCATTTGCAACACTCTTGTAATGTATTGTTATACATGTCAGTGTTTAGGTGAGTGATGAACAACATTTCATTGTCAATTGTATAAAATCTAAATTTGCTAGTCTACTAATCATGTACACTCACATTTACATTTGAGTCATGTAGCAGACATTCTTATCTAGGGGGAACTAACTGTCAACACATCATGCTCTGGTGCTGGGGGGAACGCATAACCGAGTAATAACAAGTACACCTTACTCAACGCAGTAGCTATCAGCAAAGAAACAATGATAATAAGAATATCAGGGTTAGTTCCTGAATGCTGTAAGAACATTGAGTGGAGGTTCTGCTGGCCAGGGACTCGTCTGGCTTCATGGGGAATATTCAGGGTTAACGTCTGTTTCTACAGATTATCTACTGACTATCAGAAACATTTAAACTAACTATGTAGTAATGGTAAGAATAATGTTTAACCCCAACCTTCACCCTAAATTGTTTTCTAAACCTAATCCTAAACATAGAAAGCAGTGTCTTGTCAATAGATAATTTGCTGAACATGGCAATACTATTTATAGAACATCTGCAGATGGAAATTGGGACTCTTAAAGTGTCACCAAAATCTATTACTGAAAAACCTGTCTTCTATTGGTTTATGGTTTTAGGGCCTACTTCAAATCTACAGAAAACACCCCCAGCTGTTTAATGTTTTGGTTTCAATGGGGCTTATTTTATAACGATGTGCCATGTTTGAATTAAAGTAATTTCAGTTTCCATTTTTGCTTTTCAGGTCTTTTGTAGTTTTTTTTTTAAAGGGACATGCTTTCAATAAAAGGGTCCCTCTTCATATTTGAATGAGATTTCTGAAACATTGTCCATTAACAACTGCACACCTCAATAGTGAAACATTGTACATGTTTAATAGCAGCTGACAATGCTGCCTCCCGGTATGGATCCATTATGGCTTTTTTTATTTACTAGGACTAAATCATTATTCTGTGCCCCCTTTCAGTGCTTTTGGGACCATAACCTCAATATGATGGACTGACATTTTATTAATTTATTTCAGCAAAATCCATCCTTCTATCTATTTTGTGTTGGTAATTATACATGTAATGGATTCATGCCCTGTTCTTGTTAACGTATCCAATAAACACTAGATTATACCTGTTATCAGTGGTCAGATCATATAGGTGTTAAGATCCGACATAGTTCTTGTTGCAATGTGCTACACAATACACCTAAGGAGTAGGTTTATTTACAGCAGCCAGACTGGACACTAAAGTAACCAGAGCAGAGGAATACAGAACACAAAGCCATACTAGTACTACATGCTCCCAATCATCAGCTTTCAAAGTCAACAACATCAACCTTAAGCTCCTGCAATGTTTTTTTGTTTTGTTGTTTCGTTTTTCTACTGTTTGTGGTAATGCAATTCATGTTAACTGTATGAAACCTATTATTATTAATGTTATCAGTTATTGGGCTGGAAGGTTCCGGAACACCGTTCCGTTACTTCTAATTTTAGACAAACAGCATTCCAGTTTCTTTTTCTTATTGGAACCAGCGTTATTAACAGATACATGTGGATAAACATAGTCTAATGAGTGTAGTGAGTAATTTGGCAGTTTAGCCCAAGTCAAACACTGAATATTATATATTTTATTCTTAAAAGTTTTGAGGATTTACTGTAGCGCTCTGGCTTGCGAAACAGTAAATGTGTCATCATGAATCTACTCTAATTGACAAGCATAAGATGGTCATAATGACCCAGGTTGCAAACCCAAGTTGCTTTATTACCAAAAACAGAAGAAAATTTTTCAGAGGTGTACAGAATAAAAAATTGCAAAGTGTAACAGAAACAAAAAATCATTACTTTATTGGTAAAAGGATGTCATGGTCCAAGTTTCCACAGCAACTAGGGAGTTGCTTGTGTTTGTTGAGGAGTTTAATCAGGGTCATGGGAGCTAGTCTGATACAGGATCACGTCTGGGCATAGCCCCAAGAAGACACTGCGTTTAGATGCAAATATCTAGTGACTTTAGAGGAAAGAATAGAGAAAAATATACAAATGGGAAACATACAGGGCTAAATGAGTTAATTTACCATTAAAGTATCACATGTCAACTACTTTGATGAATTTAGATAAAACTTTTATCGTTTTCTCACAACACAGTTCCTAGAAAATGCTTCAACAAACCGTAAATAAGTATTTTACTATTTTATTAATCAAGCATTTCCGAAGGACAATAAAATCTTTCCCTGATATGGATTGTTTCTTCTTTTTCTGAATGATTTGGGGTTTACTGTACTAGCAATAAAAAGGCTTTCAGTTACTTATTTAACATCCATCGTTAACTTGCTGTACCTATAATGAAGACTTAAGACAGTGACAGTGCAAGTTCATTTCGAGGAAGTATTCTTGGCTTCAAAACATGCAGTTTTTCCACAATCACAACAGCAGCATTAGAAAGTTGTTTAGATAAAAACTACAAAAATACTGACATAGATCAAAAATGCAAGTATTAGAAAGCCAATTGTTCACATTTGTTTATATTCAGACACTCAAACACACAAAATAAATACATTTCACAGTGAACTATGGTGGTGCAACATTGTGCTTTTTACTCTCACAGTCACCAGGCTAAACCACCTGAAAACAGATTAAATGAACTAATAGTAACCTGGGAGGGGGTTGTCACTTATATTTTCTATATCACCATGGGGCAGGGCCAATCACAGGGCCAATCAGCTTCAAACACTGGGTCCTGCTACCAATATCAGAAAGTCTCCAACCCAAACACTCAGGCCAGGGGAACAGGTGTGTTTCCTATTCAGGGACTCATGTTTGCCCTGATCCCACTGAGTGTGTGATCATATCACATCCCAGTAGAATATATCAACCGCCCTAACCAGCACTCCTGGTTCAATGTTGCTATCTGGGCCAGAGGCTCAGAATGTTCTGTTTGGTATTACGAGCAGAGCTTGCTGCCCAGTGGCTCCCTCTAGTGTTTACCAGCTTCCTTTCCCCAGTTCCAGCTGCCTGGTAACACAAGCTCACCTCAACAATTACATACAGGCGTGGTCAAATGTCGATACCCTTACAGCTCATTGAAATATTGCTTAATTCCTCCTGAAAAGTGATTAAACTAAAAGCTACTGTATCATGTGTACTTGCATGCCTTTGGTATGTCATACAATAAAGTAGTTGAGCTGCTGTGAAAAAATATGAATTATTGCTTATTCCACAAGATAGACAAAATATAATAAATAATTGGATTATAGGGATATTTTAAAATAATTTGTTTATTTAAAAAGTATCACACACATGTCCAATATTGTAATCAGCCATTCAGTCTATTTAAATGGAGAAAAGTAGCCACTGTGCTGTTTGGAATCATTGTGTGCACCACACTGAACATGGATCAGAGAAAGCAAAAGATAGAGATGTCGGTCTAAGGAGATAAGGAAGAAAATAATAAACAAGCATGGTAAGGGTAAAGGCTACAAGACCATATCCAAGCAGCTTGATGTTCCTGTGACAACAGTTGCAAATATTATTAAGAAGTTCAAGGTTTAAGGAACTGTTGCCAACCTCCCTGGGTTTGGCTGCAAAAGTAAAATTGAAGGATAGTGTGTATGGTAGAAAAAGAAGCAAGAATTATTGCCAAATAAATACATGTTGAACTCTAAGGTGAAGGTACTTCAGTTTCAGGTCGACCATCTGTCACCATCATTTTTGTCCATGCCATTTTTTACATTATTATGTCGAATAGAATAAGCAAAGTCTGATTTCTATTAAAAAATAAAATAAACAATGGTGAATGCCGATTACTTTTGTCGGTTTCAAGTTATTTCAGAGAAAATTGTGTATTTGTTTTTTGTGGATGGCTACCAACAGATTTGACCACGTCTGTATACAGTACATAACATATAATACATTTTGTACAATGTCTATGTTTTACCACTTTAATATGACATCTATAAATGATTATATAACATCTTGTTTTCCTACAGATGTAAAAGACCTCCTTTACATTATAAAAGCACATGAACATCACTGATCCTTTTTGAAATGACCACAAAAAATCATGTTATGGTAATAACATTTTTGCAATTGTCATGGAGAAACAAACCTATCCCAGGGTCAGGTTTCCATGAGTCTCAAGCTGTTTGTTTTTTTAATCTATTTACATGAGCATTGCCTCTAATAACTATTTTACTAATAAAATCCTAAGTTATCAGATATGAAAGGTAGGAGGAGGGGGTTTGCTAAAATAGCAGCAGCAATAATCCGGGCTCAGCCTGCAAGACCACCCAACGCCAAAAGAGCTGAATAAAAACCTGTCTTAGTCTGCTAAAAACCTAATCCGGAGATTGAGTTTTCTTTGTTCAGTTAGGCAATTACACATATTGTAAATCCAAAGACACAGCAGAACTGCTTTTTAAGAGGCGTTGATTTGAGTGATTCGATTTTCTTTTTTAAAATTGCTATTAATGATTGCTTAATGCTTTTATTGAGCTTAGGCAATGCGAAAGGATTCAAAGCTTTTATGGCTGCCAAATTGTCACGTCGGTGGAGTGATGAAGAACCATGTGCAAACATAGTTGTAATGAAAACAAAGATTTTTTATAAAATTACAAAAGAACAATTATGACAGCACAACGGAAACTCTAATGTGACGTGTGCTAACAGATACGACAACCACGAACGACACAAAGGGACAAGACAACGCGACATATAGACACACACACAAATGACAAAGTGGAAACAGGTGAGTGGAAACAGTCACGTGAGTCCAGGGTGCGTTCATGACAAAAAGTGTTCACATACAAACTCCAGGATCAGAAAGTGCTGTGCTGGATACAATCGATACACAAATGTGCTTTCACCATATATTAGCACAGCTGAGTGCCAATACATAAATATTTATTGTATTGTGTTCATTTGTAATATTTTTTATATAATTAGCAGCTAATTATTTCAAACATTACATCAGTTTCAACTTCAACTGGGATGTTGGCCTTCTAGGCAGAATTATTCCTCTGTCCATTGTCTGTGTTCTTTTGACCATCTTAATCTTTTCTTTTTATTGGCCAGTCTGGCAGCAACCCAGAATCTCATCTACATTGTTGATATTGTATAGTGTTTGTCCTCTTGCTCAGTTGTGCACTGGGGCCTCCCACTGCTCTGGTTAGAGCCAGTTTGCACTGTTCTGTGAATAGAGTACTACACATCGTTGTATGAGATCTTCAGTTTCTTGGCATTTTCTTGCAAAGAATAACCTTCATTTCTCAGAACAAGACAGTTTTCTGAGGTTTTTTGTTTCTGGCAATTTTGTGCTACACAAAATGTCATAAACATCTGCAAAGTTTGTTTTCCAACAAAGCCTGTCACCCAAAACAGAGACCTGTTGAATTGGAATACGGCTCATCAGTCGGCAGTCCACGAAAAAATTCTGTCCCGCTGCTACTTTGGCATCCAGCAAAGATCACAGCAAGGGAACAGCGTATGTCAGTGAGATGATAAAGAATCCAAAGGTAACAACCAGTGATCTGTAGAGTATCTGCGTCCTTGAGTCCACAATAAGAAGTACACTAAGAGAGTGAGTTCAATGGGAGGATACCAGGGAGGAAAACTCTGCTTGCCAAAAACAACATTGATGCCAGTCTCAGTTTTGTGAAAAAAAACACCTGTATTTTCCGCAACACTACTAGAACAATATTCTATGGACGAAAGACAGAGACAGAGAGTGTTCTGTGTTTGGGTGATATAGGGGATGTGTGGCTTTTGGGTGATATAGGGGATGTGCAGCGTTGGTTGATTTAGGGTGTGTGCTGCATTTGGGTGTTATAGGGGATGTGCAGCGTTCGGTTGATCTAGGGTGTGTGCTGCATTTGGGTGATATAGGGGATGTGCAGCGTTCGGTTGATCTAGGGTGTGTGCTGCATTTGGGTGATATAGGGGATGTGCAGCATTCTGGGGATCTAGGGAGTGTGCTGCATTTGTGTGTTCTATGACAGGGCTGAGGGCCATTGCTTTTTTTACTAGGAAAAAGTAATGAAATGCACCTCACTCACTAAACAGCTAAACAGCCCTGTGTCGTATTACATGGTCCGGAATTGTGGTCCTAGTCATGAGCAAGGCCTAAAAGCCTGACATCATTAGGAGATAGCATAGAGAGGACAGGGAAGTGTCATGCTAGACTAATGGTGGTCATTAGAACAAGTCAAGCATCATTATTCAGTCAAATCTCTTTCACTAAATATGAATGACCACTCAGACCTACAGTACTTTGTACCCACCATCATTATTTTCTTCAGACTAGGGCCACATTTGAAATGATAATGTGTTTTATATAGGTCAGATGTTAGAAACGATTGTGTCATGGAATATAACTGCTGAAAATCCCACCAGAGGAATGTGCTCCAATCTGGTCTTGGATCAGATGCCCAAGCATCATTCCTATTAAAAATAAAATAAAAGTAAAAAAAATAAAAGAAATAGTAGCTAATCAATAATTTGATCCTTTCTGGTATTAGTTTAATTGAACAGGAGTTGGCCATGTTGACTGCACACATGCATGTTTACTGATGTCTGTAACAACACAAGACAGTGAACCCAGACTACTGTGTTTCAGATTACAGATATCCATCACAATGACACAGCAATACATAACAGTACATCTCCTATATCCTGTACAGTGGCAGGAAGATTAATATAGTGTATATCTGGTATTATAACGGAGCATGAGTACTTTACTACAGACGTTTCTATGGGGACCAAAATATGTGCCTGAAACTCCCACGTATGATACGTGTGTCATTACAGAACCAGGTTGAATGATAAACTCTTATTCGCTGTTACAAACTTTATACAGGAAACTCACAACATAATGTGTAAAATGGTATCTGAGCAGGAGAAAGATCAACAAACTGAGTAAAGTAAAATATGGAGCCATTGAGAATGATTCTATCCAATTCCACCCCGGTCTAAATAAATAGCATGTGGAACAAAAAGGATTTACTTTGGATGCCATTATTTAAAGACTCACTAGATGGCGACCTCAGTCTGTTAGCATTCAAGAGGACCTGGAGGTAAGTGTTCATTTCTTAAGAAAACTATGATGTGTGAAAGTACAGTCACAGCATGAGCTGCAGGCTTGACAGATTTAACGTTGTTTTTTCAAAGTTTTTTCAAAGTTTTCTTGGAGTTTGATGGTAAGGCACAAGGGATGTGCTTATGAACCTCCTTAAAAATACTGACACTAAAATAAATCGCATTCTGGAGATAATCATTACATTACCTAATCAACAGATTTCTCAGTCCTTAAGTTTGAGAAATCAATCTTGAACATACTTTATATGCTTGTTTCAGGACAAAGTTACCTGTCCAACTAGCCAATGGTGAAAGGCAATGGTTGTAGGGGAAGTTCCCTGAAGCAACATCCTTAATAGCCGGCAGTGATCGGTGTGCTTTGTAGACCATGTGATTCATGTGTGCAATCAGGCAATTCATCATAATTATATCAGTTAGATTTATGTGACATAGTAACATGGTTAATGGCAACCCTTTATTTGGATAGTCAGTAGAGCATTTAACCCTTTATTTGGATAGTCAGTAGAGAATTTAACCCTTTATTTGGATAGTCAGTAGAGAATTTAACGCTTTATTTGGATAGTCAGTAGAGAACTTAATGCTTTATTTGGATAGTCAGTAGATAATTTAACCCTTTATTTGGATAGCCAGTAGAGAATCTAATCCTATATTTGGATAGTCAGTAGACAATGTAACCCTTTATTTGGATAGTCAGTAGAGAATTTACCAGTAGACATCTGTTAGTAAAATGTTTGCTTGGTCATCACCACCCAAGTGTGACATAATATTTCAAAAGATATTGTATTAAATAAATAGTCATGCTTGAGACGCTGTGTTGGAGGCTGTACATGTTTGTAAATTTACCTGCCAAAACTATTTTAAGCTTCTGGGCTGCTTCCCACACAATATGGGGTCATTTGTAGTGGTTTTATTAAAGAAATATAAGGTTTTGAAGAATACACCTGTATACTGTTTCATGGACCATTATTCCTTTAGAAAAACATTTAATGTATAGAAAAACAAGTTGAGTCAGGTGATCTCTACTTTTATTTAAATTAAATCATCATATAGGACTTTTAAACCATTTTCATATTTACCAAAAACACAAAAATTTGTCTCAATTAGCTTGTGTCTTATTAATCACTATTTCTCCATAAAATGGTTTGACAGAAATGAAATAACAAAGTAGGCATACAGTAGCTGAAACAAAGATTAATCTAGGAATGGGTTGTAAACTGAAGTGAAGGCACAAACATTCTCCAAAATACATGGAATTGGTACTTCAATACTTCAAAAAAAGAACAGAATGTTAGGTACATATATGTTGCAATTTTCCAGGGGTTGTGAAGCTTTTTTTAATATTTTGATTTTGCAAAGGAATGTTAATAATCTGGGCAGATTACAGAGCTACTATATTCAACATGCAGGAACAAGATGTGGTTTGGCTATGAATAACAAACATATGTAAACATGATAAAAAACACTTTTCCGATTTATTCTATATTCATGCCTGTGCTTCTTTAAAAAAATAAGCTTTATGGGATTAAAAGTGTAATAGAATTTGCACATCAGAACATAACATGAATGCATTTATATAAAAACATTTTCATGGCCTCCTCTAATAATTGAAAATAAACAAAGAAAGAACAACAATAACAAAATACAATACTAAATATTTGATTTTGTGGTCAAAAGAGCCCAAAAGAGTTAACAATAAGAGCGACTGGATCAGCAATTGTCGAAATTCTGCAAAGCTCTCAGAGTTCCCGTTCTTAGTCTCTTAGGTGTCTTTATAAAAAGCAGATCAAAGCAGAAATGGTGGTTAGCCAGTGCCGTCACATCCATACATCCGGTCATCAAAGCTGTTCAAGTGATCTGAGGGAACACATTCACGCGCAATAAGTCATTAATGTCCGCACATGTATGAACACATCTCAGCGCGAGCGCTCGGTTCTAAAAGCATAGATGCTCACCTTGACTCATCCTCACGCTCTAGAAGAGGCCACAGTCCTTCAGGTTGTTCTTGATGATGACGTCGGTGACGGCGTCGAACACAAACTGGACGTTCTTGGTGTCGGTGGCCTGGGTGAAGTGGCTGTAGATCTCCTTGGTGTCCTTCTTCTTGTTCAGGTCCTCAAACTTGGTCTGGATGTAGGCCTGCGCCTCCTCAAATTTGTTGAGACCTGGTGGGAGCAGAGGAGGTTAAGGGAGGTGCTGGGCCTGTGGAACGGGGATGAATGTGCCGGCGAATGTGATGATCTTACCGGTGTACTCGGGGAAGCAGATGGTCAGGGGGCTGTGGGTGATCTTCTCCTCAAACAGATCCTTCTTGTTGAGGAACAGGATGATGGAGGTTTCTGTGAACCACTTGTTGTTGCAGATGGAGTCAAACAGCTTCATGCTCTCGTGCATCCGGTTCTTTAGGGAGAAAGGGAGGGAAAGGGGCGTAGAAAAGTCAAGAACATTATTGAATTCCAGCAATCAAAACATTCAAGCCATTTCAATGAAAAAAGAAGCATTCAACCGCCGAACGGTCCAGTTATTCATCTAGAGAACATGTCTTCTGTCTCCTCACCATCTCCTCATCCTCAGCCAGGACCAGATCATAGGCACTCATGGCCACACAGAAGATGATGGCTGTGACTCCCTCGAAGCAGTGGATCCACTTCTTCCTCTCAGACCTCTGACCTCCCACATCAAACATCCTGCAAGGACACAAGCAACCAGACGTCACCCTTTTAACGGACCAGGGGTGTGGCACTTGATGCAGTAAAAAGGAATGTGTAAATAGCGTGGTGACTGCCTCCTTCTAGACCAGGGGTGGGCAAACTACGGCCCGAGGGGCAAATGCGGCCCGCGAGGCTGTCCCATCCGGCCCACGGAATGCCCTTTTCTGGCCTCCAAATCAATCATGATTAACAAATTAAAAAAACAAATGTGGCCCTCCATTTCATTTCAAAATCCTGATGTGGCCCCCGAGCCAAAATATTTGCCCAGCCCTGCTCTAGACAATCACAGGTTTATCCTTTAATATCCCGAACCCTAATCTCCATAACACCAGTACGGGTGAAGCCCTGTGTCGATGTGACATTCCTGGAGGAGCTCCCAGTCCAAGTTAAGGATGGGCCTTGGGGAGGAGAGGCCTGTATTCAAACGGATAGTCCTTGCTTTGGCGACCTCTCTCTACCTACCCTCTGTGCACTGAATTAGTTTGCCTACATACTCGCCTCTGTCTGTTTCTCTCGCTAACCCCCTGTGTGTCTCTACCATTTACTCACCCTCCCTGTGTGTCTCTCTCTCCCACCTACTCTCTTTTTCCTGTTTTCCCCATCCATTTACACTGGGGAAGCACCTCTGTGAATAGACCATGTCATTTTCCTTGGCATTTAGTATTAATGCCATTGCCATGGTTACCGTCATGCCAGGACACTGCCCCCTGGCATTGATGCCCATCTGAGACACTATCACTTTCCCGGCATTCAAAGCATGTTTAAGAAAGACTACAGAGGCGTAGAGATATTTTGCCTGGACAGCTTATGAAACACAGACTGCCAGCTCAACCTCGAAAAGTTCCTGTGTTATAACCTTAGCTGGTATTTGGGAAAAGCTCCTGTGTTTAATGTAGCAGATATTTGCGAAAAGTTCCTGTGTTATAACCTTAGCTGGTATTTGGAAAAAGCTCCTGTGTTTAATGTAGCAGATATTTGGGAAAAGTTCCTGTGTTATAGCCTCAGCTGAAGTTCCTTTCTCATACGCTCAGCTGAGATTTGGGAACTTCCTGTGTTATTCTTTTGGTTGTGTTATAAACTCAGATGATATTTGGGAAGTTCCAGTGTTTCCCATTGCTGCAGGGCTGTGTTGGCCCACAGTGTAACAGCAGCTCATTTGTGAAGGGCGGAAATAAGTAGTGCATACTTCAACAAGACGGTCATCAGCCTTAGTATCATTCCCTCTAACGTGATTCAAACGGTCTAGCTAAACATGTTCCAACAATGCTGTGCAAGAAGGGAAAAGCTTTTTAACACACAGGCGGGTGTGTGCCTTTTATTCCATTTAATGTACAGAGGTGCTGGGCAAATTAGATTGAATTGCAGCATTCAAATGATTTCTGAAGCTACGGACATTCCACCAATTCATCTCCGGCAGACAAATGGCCAGAACCAAACCTGGTCAGCAAGCAGAAAATAGGATTTTCAAAGCAACAATCAGAATGAGGACAATCAAGAGATTTCTACAATGGTACAACAAGTGATATTATGAATGGGATGTGATGCTAAGGCACAAGGGATGTGCTTATGAACCTATGAAGGGATGTGATTTCAACATATGTTTCACTTTATTTGGTAACATATACCCTCTCTTAAAAGGTTCCCCGTTCAAACAATAAGACACATTTAGAAACAGATTTGGTTTGGTCCATTGTGCAAGTGTCTGTAAGTGTGCCATCAAAGTAGGCTAACACATGCAACACCCAATTTATTCCTAAGCAAACACACAAACAACTGCAACCAACAGCTTCATTTACTTCCTGATCAATACCTCACATAGCTAAGCAGTAATTTTGGCCTATTCTTCCATGCAGAACATGGTTAGCCTAGCTAGAAATGTGCTATATTTGCATGAACTGCACATGCTTGGTCCTGCCATATATCAATAAAGTTATATCAATAAAGTTATATCAATCAAGTTAGATATGTCCATTTCCATCCTTTCAGATGTGGTCTTGAATATTTGTTTTGAATAACTGCCTTTCTGCATCAAGTCCCAGGTGCTCTTCAGATTAAGCTCACGGGCAGATTGCGGGACATTCTATTTTAGAATTCCCTGACCCATATTAAAATAGATGGCTCCTTCAGTGATAGCAAGTCTTCCAGGTCCTGAGGCAGCAAAGCACCCACAAATCACCAGACCACCAGCAGAATGCTGGACCTTTGATTTGGTGTCAATACAGATGACACCCGTTTAATTAAACAGAGAGCACTCAAGAATCCCAGAATTTATCTGGAAGCACAAGTATTGGCAAGAGTCTTGGAAAAAAATACTATTAGCAGTCAAACATGGAGCTTTTTTGGTCCAGTAACTATTGGTAAAAAAAAAAAAAAAAAACAGTATTGTCCCCAGTCATAGAGGCAGTAGTGAGATCATCTCTCAAAATTCTGTGAAATAAATGTATCCTATTTACACAACCTACAATGTTTTCCATCTCTTTGTTATCACATTGTCTGTTCTTCAAAGAAATATGTCTGTTCTTCAAAGAAATACTACAATATTGGAGGTTTTCTTTATATTTTTCTTGCATACATTGTTATTATCCTCTGTGAATATCTTCTATTATATTGTTTTACCAATCCTAGTTTTCTAAGCAAGTTGAAATCACAACGGCTGAAAAGCAACATGTTTATACTTCTCAATTTGCAATATGTACTTGACCATTAATGGGGCAGTATGTATTTGCATTATATAATAGAACTCTTCAAATTAAGATGCAACCCTATTAAATGTGAACAAGACCAAGATCCTATGGAAATAAGTAGGCAATGCTACAAAGCGCTGATGCTGTAATAGAATGAAACCTGATGAAAATGTAAACAACAGCCTTAGAAATAAACAACTACAGGAAGTGTTTGGTTGCCGTTGTTGCAGCTAAATGGGTCAAAACCATTTACAGAATGTAAAGGGACGATCACCTCTTCACAGGAGCGCAGTGGCTGTTGCATAACTTTGTTAATTAAAAACATGAAATAATAATAAACTTGTGTTATTCGTTTTCACGAGTCCCCTTAACATCATGGTTTGGTTAAGGTTCTAAAAACTATGAAAAGTATGTAAAGAAAAGGGTAAAATCTGAAAGGGAACAAATTATTTTTAATTTAAGCACATTCTTGACAATGACGATCATTTTGACTTCCGGTCTAATCCACACCTTTCTGACTCACCCGTTTCTGTCTGCTCAACATCCTATTCAACATAAACATGTTCAAATGCTTTGAAAAAAAAAAAACCTGCTGGTGAATGGATGCAGGAACTGGGGCACAGACTCACGCATGAGGAACTCATGGGACCACTCACTTGAAGTGCAGGTCTTTGAAGGTGAAGTGTGTCTCCACAATGCCTGTGGTCTTGACTCTGGTCCGCAGGACATCCTGCTGGGTGGGGATATAGTCTGCTTTGGCTATCCTCTCCAGGTCGTTCAGGTAGCTGACAGGGACCACACACACACACACATTAAAATACCAGGTGAACAAGTCTGCAGAGTCATCGGGTGTAAGGGATCCAATTCTTCAACACAAGAATGTATACACTGTTAACGATGTTAGCGCAGTCGGTTTATTTTACGCTCATCCGTACACGGTAAATCACTCAAAAACGAACGTACCCTACGCAACCTATCGACGCGCACGCATACACAAGCTTGTACATTATCATCAGAGCCCTGGCAGAGCATCTGTCTGCTGAGAAACAGTTGTGTGGGCCGGGGTGTTGCTAATGGCCAGGGGGGGAAAACGGGGGAAACAGGGCAGCAGTAGTAACGCATTAGTGTCAGAATCCTCTCCCTTCGTCTCAACCTGATGGCCAGGAGGCAAGTTAATTATTTTCTTTTACGGCACTCAGCCTCGTTTGGTGTTGCTTTCGGTTCATAGCAGCAGCTGCCCCACGGCCCTCTGAGGATAATTGGTCAGCTTCATATTTTAAATCAAATCAACGGATCAACAAATGAATTAGTTATATTTCAGCATGGCCGGCCTCCTCGCTGTACTCCAGCCCTTCAAATAGCCACAGCCAATAAGGAAAATCAACGGACTGGAGAGAGACTAGAGTTTAAAGTTAGAGAGCGAAATGAAGTAGATGCAAAGTGGGTCAATTTAGGCGGCAACTCAGAGTTGAAGAACACCATCACAGCTATGCACCACCTAACGCTGTTGGTCTCCCGGTACCCATGGCAGTCACAGAGACAACGGCTACAGGCAACAGACTCTAGAAACCCACAGGAACGCAATAGAGTCCTGGAATGAGCAACGACGTACGAAGTTTCGTGGTCTGATCTGAATAATCCAACGTTTACAGGACCATGCGCTGAGAGTTCCAGATCAAGGCTGGCTCAGAGCAAACACTTGCATCAGTACGTAAAAGGATTGTAGTTTTATTCTAATTGTATTACTGTAACTATAAATGTCTACTCTTCTGTATTATGGCATATTTGAGGTTTTGTATGGACAACAGAAGAGTAGCTGTTGCTTTTGACATTAGCTCATGGGAATCCTATTCAAAATCAAATGTAAACTAATTAGACAGAATTTGCCACACTCACATTTCCAGGTAACTGGTGTTTATACTGCACAAGTTAACATAAAGGTTCTTCTATAAACAGTCCTGGAAGGGGAGGTTTACACAGAAGGATATACATTAACATTATGGCACAGAGGACCAGAGCATAATATGCTTGCATTCACTTTTATCCTGCTTCTGCGAAGTGTGCCTATACTCTAGTCAGCTACACACACCATTCTTCAACAACAAACCAGTCTGTGAGAGAAGAACTAATCATGGGGATTCACGTTGAATGATTTCATTCGATTCATCCAAAGTGTAATTAAATTCTCCTTCTCCTGCACCTTGCTCTACCAAGAGCTACCTGCCGGCTGGGAGGTGTCGCTGTAGGAGTTACTCCAGCCGGCTGGGAGGTGTCGCTGTAGGAGTTACTCCAGCCGGCTGGGAGGTGTCGCTGTAGGAGTTACTCCAGCCGGCTGGGAGGTGTCGCTGTAGGAGTTACTCCAGCCGGCTGGGAGGTATCGCTGTAGGAGTTACTCTAGCCAGCTGGGAGGTGTCGCTGTAGGAGTCCCACTATAGGCAGTCAACCCCCCCTCCCCCCCGGGCCCCTGACGCACAACACCCCCGGCCCCAGACGCAACCCCCCCCGGCCCCGGGCCCCAACGCACAAACCCCTCCCCGGCCCCTGACGGATCCATTCACACCCTCCTAACAGTCATCACACCAATATTTTTACAAGAGAGGCAAAGCAGTAATAATAGCAGAGAAAAAGAGAGGATGACAATACTTGGTAATAAAAACCGCCATGAGAGAACAATACTGTACAATCCTTATGTTGTCTGCCAGGCTATGATCTCCCAAAACACTGTCATGCAGTGCGTTTTAGAGCCCATTTCCTTGGCACTATGCAATGGGGCCAATCGGACGTGTGTAATGGACGACCATGCAAAACAAACACAGCTGCAGGTAGAAATGCATGTCCAAGTAGTATTCCAGTTTAATCAGGTGCGGCAGCATCCCAACGTTTCCTCTACGTTCCCATAGAAAGTGATCCAGGGTCACTATGTGATTAAGGCTGTAACAGCACTGAGGAGAAAGCGCAGCACAGAATCAAAGGATGTTTGTTTCTGCTTAGACCATCACCTCAGCACCACATACCACCAAATAGACCGGCTGTGTCGTGCTCAACAATAACAATAATGCAATCTAATTGAGGCCTGCCAACAATGGTAGTTGTTCGACATAGAGACATAAGTGACTAAACCAAGAGCCTTTCACTGCAACATCTGTGAACTGACCAGTGTGAGAACCTGAGCCACAAGAACAGACCACAGTCATTCTGGGTTTGAAAGAGGCACTGCGGGGGACGACGACGACAACCGTACAGCAGTCCTAGAGATGTAACCCCGGTCTGACGGCTGCAACCCGGGAACGGCTTGGAATGTGCCAACCACAGACCAGCACCAAACCCTGGAAACTCCATCCCAGCTCAGTGGTCTTGATGGCTGTTTTGTGGCCAGCAAAGAGGGAGGAGAGGGAGGAATAGCGGGAGGAGGGCAAGAGGCAGTGGCTGCATATGTGAGCAGTCACTGTGAAACCACGGCGCTCCACCCTGCTCCACCCTGAGTTCACATCTCTCGCTGCTACTCGGGGGCGTTCTGAGCTATTTCCACACACAGCAGGACAGCTCTACTAGTCGTGCCTGAGCGGGCTCTACCAACGAACCAAGGACTGTAGAGAGCATGCAGTTACGTTTGTGTTACCACAAAGGAAGAGTAAATGTCTGCAAACAGAATACACCAGCAGTTAGAAGGACGTAGAAAGGGAACCAACATGTTTCGGTACAATCCCTTGAGGCAAGGGGGATAAGTGGACTGCACAAAACTAAATTAGAAATGTTTGCACTCACATCAGCTGAAGAAACTGTTCAGTTTTTAAGAATGTCTAAGAAATATTTATTAATACTATATTAAAATAACTTATGAGCAGAATTGTTCTGATCCCCTAAAACAGTAAGTAGCTTTTTTAACACAAGCATTTGTAAACAGGTTGAACATGGCAGCTTAGAGTAAAGGCATACTCGGTGTACCGACATGTTACATGATCTCACAGATCGAGCGCTGTGCCTCACAGTTCCGACAGTTGTAGGCGACAAGAGGTTTCCCACATCCCTCCTGCTAGTGGGGTAACTGACTGGAATGTCCCATTAAATAGTTAGCTACCTACTGACTTACATATCTCTCACATACTGAATTGCTCGGTAGTGTAAGAACTGTAGGAATTAGGATGGCTATGATATTAAATAAATATACATATGTGAGATTATAATAGTGGGGGGCAACCCCACTAATGATGTCCTACCCAGGATGGTTCTGAACCCAATAAGCCTATTTTAGTCGGTTGTGGGAGAACAATTGACACTGCCACCTGAACGCTGTCATTACCCAAATCATTTATTTCTCATTTAGTATATTCTCCAAAGAGCAATTCATGGTTTAGTGCATTCATCTTAAGGTTGGGTGAAGAAGTAGTCAGCAAATTAAATAAAGTGCAATGTTAATGGCACCGTCTGACTGTCTGTTTTTCTTAATTGCCCTATAAAAGCATTACAGATATGTTCTGATAGCTTAGAGAAACTTATTGAAAACTTTAGAGAAGGCCAGCAAACAAACAAGTAATTGTGGGAAAAGGGGATACAGGTTTGTGTTTCAAACAATATACCTTCAAATAAGCTTGCTCAAGATTCTGAATGGCACCGCTATAACAGCTTAAAACAGTTGAACACACTTTATCGTCTTAATTTTCCCAGCCTTTTCTCTCAACCCAATTTAGTGAAGTGCAATTCACGTTTATCGGCTGTGTTCATTATATCTCCTAGAAGGCTTGGGAGAGCTGAAGATTTAGACTTGTCGTACAGACTTAAGCCAGGACATGAGGCGGCGATTTAATGACTCCTAAAACATTAACATTTAAGTAAGTTAGCAAACAATCTCATCCAGAGCAACTTTTGTAACAGTGCATTTAAAATACATTAAATACATGTTTTTTAAGTGTTGATATCCAAGGCTAGATTTAAGCCTTGTTACAAACACAAGAAAATTATGAGTAAATAACATTGTTAAGGTGGGAGTAAAAAATAATATTCTACTGGACAATTTAAGGCATGCTCTTCTCAGTAAATGACTAAACAAGCATGAGTCATCCGTTTGAAAACAACATGCTTACTTTACTCCCATCAAAGTGGATTGATTCAATCTATTATCTCAGGAACTGGTCCTCTCATCACAAATCGATTCGGGGGAAATTAGGCATGGGAAAATTCCTGGAAGTTCAGAGCTGAACTAACCCCTATTTATAAATCAATTGGTTTCTCAAAGGAGTGATAACACACAGCGCATGCTGCCTTGATCTCTTAATCCTCTTAAGATATTGATGGGAGACCAGAACCGAAGCCTGCAGATGTACCGCTCGGCTTCACCGTCTCCTAAACATCCGCTGATTGCTTCTCCCCCAGATTCTGAAGGTAAATCACAGTCGAGCCCGGTCCTTGTCAATCGCAAAGTAACCCTCGTATTTGCCTTGGAATGCTAAAGAGTATTTAAGCGTCCGGAATACAAGGGAAACGCTATGTTTTCAAATGTAATTGGCTTCCAAAGCTCCTGCTTTGCACAGTTTGAGAGAGTGTTTGACAGATCTGCGGAAAGTTATAGGTGCAGATAATTCACTGAAAATAATTAGTGTCTAAATTTAGGCATATTTATACCCTGTTCAGAATTGTTTCGCAATCCAACGATTGGCGATTTTGCCAAATTATTATTTAAAGAACAAACCTTTCAGCCTATTTGTCATACCAACTCCGATTGACAACAAATGCATAAAATGTTTTCAAGTTGAATTTTGTCATTTTCATCAAAATATGTTTATGCCTTTGTTGAAAAAAATTATCATCCTTAGTTGTTTAATTCAGTTAATCATGTATGAGTGTCAAAACACGTTTCACAAGGTTAGGATAGCCAAAATCAAAGTGTTTTTATCGTCAAATGCACAAAATAAGAGAATCGTTCTGAGCAGTGAAATCTACACAGTAGAATTAAGTAAAAATACAAGCAAAAAAACACTTAAAAATAAACATTAAAACTAGCAGCAATTCTAAACTAATCTAAGTGTAGTAGTGCCTATGAATGGTACATTCAAATATGCTAATGTACATTGATTGTGCATAGAGCGGCATCTGAACATTTGAAGTGTTCATGTGATCGATAAGGTCATAGATCAATGTAGCTGGTTGATAAGCCTCAAGGCCTGGAGGAATAACGGTCAAGTGCCCTGATACTCCGGACATCAGCAGTGGAACAGACCAGTCTGATCACAGAGACCGTGTGATGTATAGATGTGCTCATATTGTCACCTAAGTAGTAATTTCTAATTGTCTACACTGCCAGTCCCACCAGTGCTGCACCACCATTAGAACTTCAGAGACTCACTCATTGGTTCTTTACGTAAGAAGGTAAACCTTACCAGGTGTGTTATCAATCCATTGAGATCTCCCACCCTTCCCCGCCATAACCACTTAATCAGGTACTTGAATGAGGTTTTATGTCTATTGCAAGAAATCGGAGTATGGAGATGAATGTGATTGAAAGAGAACGAACCAACGGCCATGCTTGTATCAGGGTCAGACGGCCTATGTACCATAGTTGGCAATCTCTGCAAAGTTCTTACATCTTACAATGGCTTAAGGTGAATCATGAAATGTGTCAAACTGGAAGAGACCAGTGCTCTCACATTAGATGCATGTGTGGTCATTTCATGCCCATGGCATTAAAACAAACCACAACAACTAACTGATTTCATACGAAAAAGGCATCTGAATGGTTTTGGGTGGAACCCTGCATGTGCATCTAATGACCCAGTAAGGCAATGCAAGGGGTACTGAGAAGCAGACGGTGTGTGTGTGTGTGTGTGTGTGGCACAGGCATGCGGCCAAGGGAATGGAGGTTACTCACTAGGCAGCAGAGTCATTGAGCTGGTACTCGCGGGCACGCGTGAAACAGCCCTGCACTCCTCCATCTGCCCACAGCCTGCGCATGGCGCTGGACAGGTCGTCGGGCAGGATGCCCTGCTCCTCAGCTGCCCCCGACAGGGCAAACAGCTGGCGGGCATCGTCCTGGGAGAGGAAGAGAGACACACAGTGACGGACAGACCCAGGGTGGGGAATGGCACCAAGCGGACCACACTAAATCCACAGTGGTCAAGCAGAGAGCATAGTCACAAACTGGGTCTCGCCAGATCCATGGAACCGGGTGACAATCAGGCAATGGGAACTAAACTGCTCAAAAACACGTGAATCACACAATGGTTCTCGATGAAGGAAATATATTAAAAGATCCAAATCTTTATTACGCAGTGAGTTATTCTTTGAGAACAAAATGACGTAACAACGGTCAATGGAACCTAAAATCACCAAACGATTGAGGGTTGGATTCAAACGCACACCGACAATCTAACTCCCATTTGCATTAATTTCAGCACAGCAACTGAATGTGACTCCGTAGTGTGTATGGCCCGTATGCACTCCAGACTATGTCTGGGCATGTTTCTGATGAGACGCTGGATGGTGTCCTGGGGGATCTCCTCCCTGACCTGGATCAGGCCATCAGTGAGCTCCTGGACAGTCTGTGTTGCTAATTGGGGGCGTTGGATGAACAATATGGATTCAGGTTTGGGGAACATGAAGGCCAGTCAATGACGTCGTGCCTTTGTCATCCAGGAACTCCCTACACAGGCTGGCCACATGAGGCCGGGCATTGTCCTGCAGGACCACAGCACTAGTGTAAGACCTGACGATTTCATCCCGGAAGCTTACAGGGTGCCAATGGCGGACCTGCCAGTTCTGGTGTTCTCTGGGTGCCAATCAACCTTTACGGTGCCGGGCTGTGAGCACAGGTCCCACTAGAGGAAGTCGGCTCTGGCAGTGCTCCTCCTCACACAAAGGAGCAGGTACTGGTCCAGTTGCTGCGTTGTTGCCCTTCTACGGCCCTGTCCTGCGATCATGTTATTGAGACTGTACTGGGAGACCCAGCAAACCTTGCAACAGCACGTGTCGATGTGCCATCCTGGAGGAGCTGGACTAGTTGTGCAACCTGAATGGGCTGCAGGTACCAGCTCATGCTACCAGTAGTGACAAGGGCACTAGCAAAAAGCAGAAACATTTGTCATAAAGGATCAGGAGAGCGCAATTGTCTGTGGCCACGACCTGCAAAACGAATCCCTTTTTGGGGTTGTCTTGCTGTTGCCCTAAACAGGTAACAATGATTCACCAACGGTTATGCTGGACATACTGATATTCCTGATCTTATACTGTGGTGATTATGCGTTCCCTTAATTTTTTTGACTAGCTTATAAACAAAAGCACCATTGGCCGCAGTCATCCATCTCCCATATTCCCCTGGAGACAGTCCTCACGCTTACTCACAGGGCTGTGTGTTTGTGTTGATGTGTTGGTGTGTTTGTGTTCTAGCCAGCCGTACGGGGGAATCATCATTCAGAGCAGCCCGGGGCACTGTGACCCTGTGGAAGGGTCCATGACCGCAGGATGACTCAGAGGTAATTGTACCGGTGGACAGCTCAGTCGGAGCTAGGTCATAGAATGTGGTAGAGGGCTTTTGCCTAGCATGGCCTTATGCTGACGCACAGAGCATGAGACTGGGCGGGATCCGCAGCTCCCACAAGGGCTTAGCGCAACGCTCACACAAACCCCCCCCCCCCCCC
>JACXGK010002401.1:11954-22069 GCA_016801125.1 Novumbra hubbsi | reverse complement strand
ACCCCTCGAACCAGGAGATCAAGGCCTTTCTAAAGTGGGTGACAGTGATAACATTTGTTTTAAGGGGCCTGATTCCACAACCTTCTTTATCGTAACGGATATTGCTAGGGCACAGGCAGGCTGCAGTGGACACATGCACAGGTGGACAATAACACCATGAGGAACATAGGCCTCGTGATTAGCCAGTGTTTACAAAGAGGATAAAAAATAAAATGCAATCACTATTGACAATATAGGTCATGCTTGTTTAACACGTTAAGTAGCGTAACCTGCAATTAGCTTCCATAAACAGCCACATGGAATTTCCCTTCTTGAAGAGAAGAACATGAAAGTGCCCAGTGCTCACTACTGTACGTATCTCTGGATAAGTGTCTGCTATAGAACTTAAAGTTTAATATAAACATACGCAGGAAACATTGTTTTAGCGGCATTGATCAGGAATAGGTTATTGATAGGTAATATGGACTTAGGCAGGTGTAGATAAGAGGAATGTGATCAGTGAATGTGTCTATTGGCTCTGTTCTTTCACCACTATTAGCTGTCACTAATGACAATATTATGTAGGGCTCAACAACCATTTCTTTCACCACTATTAGCTGTCACTAATGACAATATTATGTATGGCTCAACAACCATTTATACTGTACAAACAAGATGACTTCACTCTCTTATTTGTTCTCACAGAGTTATGAAGGAACTTCTGAAACATCTCTACTGAGCTGGTCACATGGCCAAGGCAATCATGACCTGTAAAACGAGCCATTTCAAGTTCATGGGTAGAGGAGAGAAATGCATTTCAAATTGCAAATGAATTGCAGACCGTGTCAAACCTGCAGAGATTTGTAGGAATAAGTCCAGCAGAGAAAGAGCAATCTCCAACTCCATATACCAGTAGGACAACACTGCTCTCTCCATACAGGTAGTTGAGAGGTGAATTGAGCCATCTTCTACTTGTATTCCAAAACCTATGTTTGGTCATAACACTAATAAACCAACATTCTGTCACACAGCCAATGAGGTAACCACAACAGACATCATTCATTAACATGTTATCTCTTCCCTCTAGTTGTGATAACTTGCACAATCCGTCCTGTTTGTCCACCGGTGCTCAGTACTGTACAGAGAATTCTGTGACACATACAACTGGAAAAATATTTTTTATCAGGGTCAAATAAGGCTAGCTATCTAAGTAGCAAATTGACAATAGAAGAAAATTCTTACAAATATGGGAAGCTAAACATATACTACAATTCCAGCTAAAGAGTTACTAAATTCACGCAAGTGTAAAAACTCAGACACAGACTCAAACCTCCCTGAGCCAACTGGCTGTGCTACTCAAAACTAAAATGGTTATCCCACTACACACCAGGAACAAAAAAACACTAGAGCCAGATCATTTGTCCTGGACTCGTCTGATTTGGGAAAAGATTACATTGGTTACAGGGGGTTAAGAGAACAGTGGTAGATAAGCTCAGACACTGAGTGCATGCTGTGTGTGCATGCTGTGTGTGCATGCTGTGGGTGCATGCTGTGTGTGCATGCTGTGTGTGTCCTACCGGTCGAGCGTTGTCTTCGTATTCAATCTTCAGGTTAGCCATGGCTTTGATGATGGCCATGATGGACTGGATGGTGTTGCTGTAGACCACGGCCCTGTACTGCTTACACTCCTCTTCTGAGTAGCCCGCCTCATGGATGATCCTGACAGACCAAGCGCCATTTAAACACGCATCAGACAAAGTTGCACATAACCAAGCCTTTTACAAGAACCAGAGAGACAAAAGGGAGCCTGAGAGACTTTGCACAAAAGTGTATTCATTTGGAAGATTGACCAGCCAGGCTTGAAAAGCAACAACACTGCCTCTGTAGAAAATACCATAATCATCAGATTTTAGAGCTACTGTAGAAACCTACATGCCTGAAAGACTGGCAAAGTAATACAACTCAACGCTTTCCTACATGCAGTATCTTAATGTATAAAATGTTTTGGATCCATAACTACTGAGCATCCAGCCAAACCCATGGAGTCAGTCCTGTGTATTCTCTTCTAGCAGGTGAAGAACACCATTACAAATTTGGATAATCTAAAGTAGATTATTTGTATTATTAGATTATATTTTGTACAAAATACTTGTTAAACAAATGTAAAAACGAGACTGCTTTTCTAGTGTCTCACAGAGTAAATCATAATCCAGCTAGTTCCCTTTTATAAAGAAAAATAGACAGTGTCTAAATATAAAATACAAGGCAAGATTATCAAAATGTATATTTTCCAACTATGTTCATATTAAGAAAGAATTGTTGTTCTTTGATTCTTCCGTTTGACAAACGTATTATCCTTGATCAGATTCTTCACTTATCAGTTAATTAAATGTGCTTCCAAGTTGGCAACATTTTGTAACCGTTTGTACTGAACAAGACATCTCCATAAAAAGCTTCTGAAGAGTCTTTGAGGGCCATTTGTGGCTGTGATGAAGTGTCGCTTACAGCAGATAGTGGCCACCCTGACAGGGTTTGTTAAAGCACTACCCCGCACAGTTGTCAGCACAGAGCAAATCTGAATGATATCTAAAAAACATTGGAATTCATGGAAATCTGGAAAACTATCTTAGATATACTAAGATATACTATTAATGTACTGCTTAATATGAATGGAATTGACCTATTGGCTGTTTTTATACTAGACCGTGGGGACAGTTGATGTTAGCCACTACAGTATACATGTCTGTGTGCGTGGTATAAGTTTACTATTCGTCTTAGTCATTTTGCTTGTGTAGGCAATGACATCATAGCTCGTGTGACTGAAGACTGAAACGGCAGCAAAATGAAACAATGAGTCAGTCAGCCAGGTCCACTTACTTCATCTGTTTCACAATGGTGCTCTTCCCCGACTCTCCAGCACCTGCAGAAAACAAAAACAGGCAAAGACATAAATAATCTCCTGTTAGTAAGGGAATGTAAACAGTCAACCCGTGGAGCCGCCACACATCTGGACCCTGAGAAAAACCACAACCAAGCTCCAACATCACAATGGATCTCCACCTCTTCCTTTTACTAAATCGACCAATCGCTCCCAATACAGTTACTGCCCAACAGTTGTTTCAATACCGTATTATTACATAGTACAGCCATGGCCAAAGGTTTTGAGAATGACAAATTAATTTTCACAAAGTCTGCTGCCTCAGTGTTTATGATGGCAACTTGCATATACTCCAGAATGTCATGAAGTGATCAGATGAATTGCAAATAATTGCAAAGTCCCTCTTTGTCATGAAAATGAATTTAACCCTGCCCCCCCCCCAAAAAAGTCCACTGCATTACAGCCCTGCCACAAAAGGACCAACCGACATCATGTCAGTGATCTACTCGTTAACACAGGGGAGAGTATTGACGAGGACAAGGATAGAGATCACAGTCTTGCTGATTGAGTTAGAATAACAGACTGAAAGCTTTAAAAGGAGGGTGGGGCTTGAAATCATTGTTCTTCCTCTGTTAACCATCTGCAAGGATAAAATGTGCAGTCATTGTTGCTTTGCACAAAAAAAGCTTCACATGCAAGGATTTTGCAGCTAGTAAGAGTAAGATTGCACCTAAATCTACCATTTATCGGATCATCAAGAACTTAAAGGAAAGAGGTAAAGGTTTTGTGAAGAAGACTTTTAGAGGATGGTGGGGTTGCTTCTCAGCCAAGGTAGTGGGCTCAATCAAAATGTTTCCTAAGAACACAGCCATGAATAAAGAACGGTACCAAAACATCCTCTGAGACCGACTTCTCTCAACCATCCCAGAACAGTTTTGTGACAAACAATGCCTTTTCCAGCATGATGGAGCACCTTGACATAAGGTAAGTGATAACATCAACATTTTCGGTCCATGGCCAGGAAACTCCCAGACCTTAATCCCATAGTGGTCAATCTTCCAGAGGTGGGTGAACAAACAAAAATCCACAAATTCTGACAAACTACAAGCAATAATTATGCACAAATGGGCTGCCATCAGTCAGAACGCGCCCAGAAGTTAATTGACAACATGCCAGGGTGAATTGCAGAGGTCATGAAAAAGAAGGGTCAACACAAATATTGAGTCAATGCATGTACTTAACGTAATTATCAATACTAGCCTATGAAATGCTTGTAATTATATTTCAGTAAACCAAGATCTGACAAAAATATTTTAAAAACACTGCAACAGCTAACTTTGTGTAAACCAATAAGTGTGTCCTTTTAGTCACGGCTGTACTATGGTCCTGCTGCCGAGGTCCTCCTGCAGCGTCACTTATGAGGTTTTGCCAGGCTTCCCATTCCTCCCCATCCCCAGTGGCAGTAGCACATCCTGGGTCTAAACATCAAGAGGGACGCTGTGGAGCTGGAACCCTCCCTCCCCACGTCTGCTATGACAAGGCACTTCATCATCATTAGTATTTCATGAAAATGTCCGAGTGCGTTCACAGACAAAACGTGGGGCCGCTCTCCCGTTCGTGTCGCCTGTCCAGCTGGCAGGGGGAGGGGGGGGTGGCCACGGCCCTCCCTCTCCATCCCGGTCTGCCTAGATCCGCACTCACTTAGGGACTTTGACACACACAGCAATTGGCACCGGACCACAAAGGAGAGGGAGCTGGCCCTGAAGGAGGATCGGTGCGTCTGCCCTGCTTCCGCCCTGCTTCCATCGAACAGCGCAGAGCTTTATGCTGCTTGTTTCATGTTCAGGCTCCCTAGGAAATGCATGGGGGTAGTTTCCTCTCCTGCACCTTGATGGTAGGTAGTTAGCAGGAAGACAACAGTAGCAATCTGACTGCACTAAATGACCCACAGACGACCACTAGGGTCACAGTCACTCCAACCTAACTACATTCACATAACCCGCAGTCAAACAGAGCCTCAACCAACAGCAACAACATTTTACAATAGCCAATGACATGTGGCCTTCCATCACAGTGATGAGGACACAAGACAGGAGAACAAACCCAGACAGGGTCCCTATAGTCTCTGTTAAACACGTCCTCCTAGTCCCACAGTGCCACTGGCCGCCATCTCCCTCTCTTTCAGCGCCCAGCAGTTACAAAATTACCCTGCAATGACTCCTCTAATCATCTGCCCGAGGATGTGGTCTGAGTTTATAGGCGGAAATCAAGAAAACTGAAATTGTGTTTTTCTTCCCAACTAACCACAGTGACTTGTTGGTTTTCATCTCACATCTACTCTACACATCTCAGCAAGTGCACATCTACTCCACACATCTCAGCGAGTGCACATCTACTCTACACATCTCACTGTGGGCAAATCATCTGGTACTTATATCTATATATCCATATTGTTTCATACATTAATATTTGCTCAGTGCGTTGCATTTATGTAAAGCTAAACCACCTTTAAGTAGCATGAAAGCAAATAGGTTTGCAAAACAAAAATCTACTCAAAACGTAATGTTTCATAATGCTATGGTACAAAAGTTGTAAAGCAATCCATGTATTATCCAATAACATGATCACAGCCATTGGGCATTTTGTGTTTTTGAAAATAATTACGAAAAAGTAATCAAACATTCTGGCAATCATTTAACAGTGGGCTGTTCCAATTGATTGCATTCACTTTTGTACTTCACCACTTTTGATCATCTTATTGTAGTTGCTAGACACAACACAATGATGGAGATCAACATTCAGCACCTCTTGACAATGTTTATACAGTTACCCGGCCAACACAACAAACAGCAAACAAACATGTAGAAACCACAGTGACTGAAAATCCCTGAAAAATGCCAAAACCTAATGTAGCAAAAACAATCTCCCGGGTCTCATAATAGTTTTAAAATTCAGGCCCAAAAAGCTACTTTCATGGACAAACAAGTTCAGAAGGTTTTGTCATATCTAAACCGGTGCTTCCAGAAAGTGGTGAAATTAATGCGGAACAACACTGAATACTAAGCAACCCTATCCCAATTTCCATTTTCCTACAGGATACTCTGTAGACAGTACAGAATACCAGAGTCTCTAAAAACATTTGCTCTAGTAACAACTTTGGGTCAAGCTGTAAACACTCCTATAGATTTCGAAAACCTGCTGGCAGAAACCTGCTGGCATGGTACACAGTGAACCCAGCTAGGTCTTACACACACATGCATATATACACACACGCACGCTCGCTCGCTCCATCACTCGATCTCTGATGCAGACGCTCTCCGTTCCAGCACGTTCACAATAATAAATAGAACCTTTGGAGTCATGTGAAGCTGAGGACATTTATGAGCCCATCGTGAGGACCCTGTGAGAACATCACACGGTACATTTCAGTCATTTAGCCGAGACAACTTCAGTTAGCGCATCGAAAGATAAGAAAACAACATGACAGTAATGGGGATGTAGTCAAGTAGTCAATTCATGTGGCCCTGACTTGGCTCATAGCTCATTGTATTACGTGTTACAAGGGTTCCACCATGGGGGTGCCAGGACCTTGTGGAGACATGGTAAAGAGGACACCACTGAAGACGATGGGAACATTATATGTTGACAGCACACACTTCTCTCTTCCACACTGACCTTTGAAAACACGATTAGTGTCTGTGTGTCTTAAGAACCATTGTACTGAAGAACTAACAGACAAATAACACGACAAGTGAAAGTAGATGAGACAAAACCAAATACAAAGTCTGTCTTTGTTAGAGAAATAAGGACCCCACAGCACAGTGGTAACAGTTTACAGCCAGGTCCCCTACAGACTCCTGGCAGCCAGAACTTAAAAAAAGAGCCAATGTACATGAGTATTGCAAGCGCACGCCAATGTGCACACAATAATCAGCACGTGCACACACACAGCGCACGTGCACACGCACGCTGCTGCAGCAGCTGCCTGAGCATTCCTCTACATCAATAATGCACACACACACACACACAGACACCCGTACGGGCACACACACACACCCGTACGGGCACACACACACCCGTACGGGCACACACACACACACACACACCCGTACGGGCACACACACACACACACCCGTACGGGCACACACACACACACAGACACACTACAAGCCAGCACAGCAAATGAGAGCATCAATATTTAATGTGCCTGCCTCCCTGCAAAAGATGGTCACTGCACATTTTATTCATGTATGCATACAGCAGTCAAGCACACACACACTCAATTCTACATCACCAGTGCATACTTGAAGACACTCTGGACCAGAGCTGTTATGACAATCTCTTCTTTGCCGAGAAATTGTACATTTCAGCCTGGTAACTTCAACAGACAAAGTGGTCAACTATTATACACAATTTTTTCTAACATAGCACCCTTTGAACAAATGCTTTAATATGATAATATGGTTGGCTAGCAGTTAAGAAGCACTTCACAGTTGAACCTCAAAGTTGAACCTCACAATTGAACCTCACAGAAGCAGTGGAAATGATAGGCCTGTTCATCTCAGCCACAGTGTGTGAGGGAGACGGATATTAGTAAAAGACAGAGGACAGACGCTGGGACCAGTAGAAGACAGAGGACAGACGCTGGGACCAGTAAGACAGAGGACAGACGCTGGGACCAGTAGAAGACAGAGGACAGACGCTGGGACCAGTAGAAGACAGAGGACAGACGCTGGGACCAGTAAGACAGAGGACAGACGCTGGGACCAGTAGAAGACAGAGGACAGATGCTGGGACCAGTAGAAGACAGAGGACAGACGCTGGGACCAGTAGAAGACAGAGGACAGCCGCTGGGACCAGTAGAAGACAGAGGACAGACGCTGGGACCAGTAGAAGACAGAGGACAGACGCTAAGACCAGGCTCCACTTAAAAACCAGGAGATTCCACCAATATAAGCAAAATAAATACTGCCTGCTGCCTGGCAACCAGGCAATGAATCTACTTGTGGTCACATCCATTGACTGGAGCTGAGTAGGGAGGCCCTTTTCCAAAGAAAGCAAGATGGAAATGGAAAAAGAAGCTCAGCTCAGCTCCATAGTTCATTTGAATGAGATTAGTGAGGATCTTTATGTCTGTCACGCTAACTTCACCTTTCCCGCACCGAATCAACAAAAGGGATAGGCAGTGGTTGGGTCCTGGAAACGGCCTCATTACCCATCAGGCCCAGAGCTGACTAGCAGGACAGGAGCAGGGGAACAGACCAATATAGAGGAGTCAATGCCAGGGTTGGCTGTGCCAGTATGCCCACTGGAGTAAATGAGACACAGCTGCAGTGCAAAGCCAGAGCCAAGTCCACCAAGGGTAGAGCCAAAACAACATGGAGATCTGACAATGACATTACCACAGCAGTCCGAGAGAGAGGCAGCTCACCAACACACCGCTTGAGTCACGCTTCATCCTGAAAAAGTCAGCTAGGGAGTCGTTCTAGAGAACGTTGCACACAACAACATCCAGCACACACCAACAGACCAAAACGAGAAAAAGCTCACTAAACTCACCAGTCCTGTTGGACAAATTCCACTTCTTCAACTCTTGGTACTGCGCATGTCAAGCGAGGACCCAGAGACAGATGCTGGCGGTGACGTACCCGAGAGCACAAAGGCCGCGGAGCAATAACACTAACAGCGAAATAAGGGGAAGACACGCGTTGTGCCTCTACCTCAGGGACCGATCCCTGCATTTGACCCGAGGGAGAGGGCATTAATTGAAGTGTATACGGTCAGTGGTCACGGAGAGGATGCAGCCTCATCATGGGCCTCTGCAGGACCCGTTGACTAGTGCTCTGTGCTTTATTAGAGAATGGAGGAGAATGGGGGGGAATGTCGACATGAACTGGCAGTAGACAACAATAAGAAGGGGCCTGATGAGAGCGTAGGTGAAGGAATACGAGGATCGCTGTATAGAGGCAACTATAAAAAAGAACATTACAAGAGAAACACACGTACTAGTTTGTCATTACCAAAAACGCACTGCTGACATTGCCAAAAGGCTGCTGACATTGCTAACATGGCGAATAGGTTGCTGGTATTGCTAATTCAGGGTTGCCCGTCCAGATATCACTAGTATAGCCAAAACAATGCTGGTATCAGCTCATGCGGACTGACTGCATATACAGCTAAATAACTGAACTTACAGGACTTACTGCTGAACAACCACCTGTATTAGTCATGTATTCGTCAATAGTAAGTGAAGGCTAGGAGTGTGGTGAAGGGTTGGGTTAGGGTTAGGTTATTGAGGTTAAGGTCAAGGTACGGTTTTGGGCTAGGAGAATTGGGTTAGGGTTTGGTTGTTGAGGTTAAGGTCAAGGTACGGTTTGGGGCTAGGAAATGGGGAACATAGATTTGTGTGGCAGCGTTAGGTCTGATGTCCCCGCAAGGATGCAAAATAAATGTGCGTCCTGGTGAGACTGAGAACGGACACAAAGGCAGCAGTGTGGGGCCAAGGCTGGCACCAAGCACAGAGCATTACTGTTCACTATCATTTAGACCCCCCACCCCCCTGTCACTTCCCCATCTGGCAGCATTGATTTACTCTGGACCACGTAGCCGTCAACGTAGAGGTAGACAGGGCATAAAGACCACAAGACTGGGTCTATGTACTCACAACATAGTCATTAACAGGTCTGGAACAAGAATCAGAACATCAGTCTTGTACCGATTAAAGGACAATGTATCTTTGTTTTACTAGACTTAATCTATGTCTGGAAAACCACCCCTAAAGTTTGAAGCAGCATCATCATTCCCAAGGAAATGTTATTAAAGGGACACGCACTTCAGCTTGTTAACGGTTTTATTATAAGTGGCATCACCAGTAAAAATTGATTTCGGGGGGCAATAGCCTATCAGGATTATGACGGTGGGGAACCCAAAGGCAGACAGGATCCAGGTAAGTGCGTTGTGTGTGTACACAGAATGTTCGTGGTCAAACACAGGCGTGGGTCGGCTACGGGACTAGTTGGTGTGCGTCAGACGACGGGCAGAGACGTGGTCGGTGGGCAAGCGAAGGTCGGTAACGGGGCTAGCGGGTGTGTGTCAGACGACGGGCAGAGACGTGGTCGGTGGGCAGGCGAAGGTCGGTAACGGGAACTCAAGAGACAGGCAAGGTACTGGGCTAGGAAACAAGGACTATGAAACGCTGGATACGCTGTACTGGACAAGACGATCTGGCACTGCCAGCTGGGGACACAGGGACTAAATA
>JACXGK010002401.1:0-11854 GCA_016801125.1 Novumbra hubbsi | reverse complement strand
CCTTCACCAATGCTAAAATTCAAAAACAACAAACTCAGCCAATGTTCTACCCATCATCACAATCTAACTACAATCTAGTGGATCTTGCTACAACAAAGTAAAATGACAAAAACAGCCTGTGAAGAGCTTTTTGACCACACAATATGTTGTGGTTTATATGGAAGCATTACCATCGCATTGATGGCCAACCAAAGTAGTGACTTGTTGACATAATCGTTTTCAAACCGAACCATATAGTACATGGTGACGTAATCACAAGGGACTAGCCGATTTCAACAAGATTGAAGAGTTGGTTCAAGCTGCAGTTACACAAAAGAACAGCTTGTACATGGTCATTATATGCATTAGTCTTAATTAGCCACTGCTATGAAGACCTAGCAATAACTCTTCCAGTACTTACACAATATCCAAACTTTCTGGCAGAACTTTACTAGCTGAGCAGGGTGATATTCAGGTGCTCTCTGGTTTGTTATTGAAGCTAGTAGTAGCAGAGAACAGTTCTCGAGGGCACAGAGGCAGAGACAGCAGATCAGAAAGTAATAAAGGCTAGTCTATGGTTGGACAAAGAATTACGCCACAAGGAATGAAGTCTGGATGGATGATACGATTAATCAGCCTTTATGCTTTCATTTAATAAAGAGTAGACCCAATTAGGCCCTAGCTGAAAACAGACTTCTGAACGCAGTATAGCATGAAGGTTCTCATTTGGTCCTATGATCTTTCGCAGAACAATGGGCTGAATTTGAGGTATAGAAGGGGCCCAGCACACCCAAGTTAGGGCTGAGGAGATCCCTAAGGAGATCCCTAAGGAGATCCCTAAGGAGATCCCTAAGGAGATCCCTAAGGAGATCCTTCAGGTGCCGCTAATGAAGACATTACTTCTCCGTCTACAAACGTTACCCAACAAAGTAGTTTCTCTCACATCTCCCTCACTTTTCTCTTTCAGCCCTCTCTTTCCAATCCTACTACCCTCTGCGCAACCTCCTCCATTATTTCTATTGTACAAGCCCTGTATTTGCCTCCATCTTACACTTTCCATATTAGCCTGGAGACATTGTTTTGGGTGGCTCAGTGCCACTTCCTAGTTCCCAACCAATGGAGTAAGGAAAGGGTCTCTTTCGTTACCGTGGTGTTGTAAGGCATCAACACAAAAATCCACACCATACGCCGCCAGGGGTCAGCAGCTGTGACTTGTGTTCATCTTAAAAAGGACACCTTTTTCCCCCTCAGCCAGACAGCAACAAAGAAAGCAAGTCTGGACAGGACATTGACAACCACTTTGGGGAGGGATGACGGAAGAGTGATGGGACCTAAAAAATGAGTCAGAGAAACCGAGAATACCAGGAAAAAAAAAGGATATCTGCAGACATCTTGTACTTCATGGTTCAACAAGTGAGAGCCTACAGTAGCTAGATATTCTGCAAACATTGTCAGACCTAGAACCTGTCAGGGAACATCAGTAAGAAAAACATTCCAGATGCCAGGACCAGATGGCCTAAAGCAAACAAACAGGTAAACCTATCTCAGCCTAAACATCAACATCTACTACAGGTAGGCTAACCTCCAGGCTAACCTTTCAAAAGCCAGAACATTTTTGTTAGTTTCACACCCAATTGAAGGAAGCGATTTTCAAACCTGCGTAGGATGGAAACCTAGCAGTTAGAGCACATGTCCTGGAATGCCTTCTTAACCCTAGCTACTCAAAGGTCATTACTATGAGAATATGTTCTCAGTCATAATTCACTGTCAAAAGGAAAAAAAAAACTAGAGAACATCCTCCTAAGCCTTGATTCTGATTCGCTGTTCCCAAACCCAGACAAACCGCACATAGCAACAAAATCAGACTCGACTGAATAATACAAAAATAAAAAGTAGAACTATGACACACTGCAAAAAAATCAACCACAAACAAAGCAATTTGCTATCCCACCCAAAACAGAGAATTTACATAGTGGACAGATTTCTGACCTCTTTGACAGACTCAAAATGAAGAAATCCATAACTGTCTGCTATCAAGAGAGGTCACCACAAAACATAAACGTTAATTAGGAAATTTAAAGTATGAGTGACATTTTCATAACAATGTACTCTGCTCCAAAAAATTTATGAAACACGTAATTATCACAGTATAACGCTAAGTCAATTACATTTCAGGGTTATCAATCTGCCCAGTAAGGAAGCATAAGTGATTGGGAACCAATGTCTAGTGGTGGCCACAGAATGGCTCTCCCCTTATCTGTCCTGACTCATTCTTCTCTTGTTTTGGATGGCACATTAACACATGCCGTTGCAAAAAAAGTTTCACTGTGTCTCCTAGTGCAGTCTCAAGAGCATGGACGAGATGCTAGGAGACAGGCCATTACACGGGGAGATCTGGACATGCCATGGAAGGGCATCAACCAAGCAGTAGGCCTGGTATCTGCTCCTTTGTGTGAGAAGGAACAGGAGGAGCACTGCCAGAACCCTAGAAAATGACCTCTAACGGGCTACCAGTGTGCATGTTTCCGAGCACACTGTCAGAAACAGACTCCATGAGGGTGGCAAGAGGGCACAACTTCCTGGGACCTGTGCTCACAGCCCAGCACGGTGGGTAGGCAGTTGCTGGGTGACAAAGACATTGATGCCATTGACTGACCCTCACGTTCCTCGAATCTGAATCCAATTGAGAACCTCTGGGACGTATGTATCGGTGCATCCAACGCCACCTATGGGACGTATGTATCGGTGGATCCAACGCCACAAAGCGTTTGATTTTCAGGAGATGATTTTGGTTTCCATTAAGCATTGTAACGTCATTTTGTTCTCAATGAATTACACAATGTACACATTTGTTTTTTACTTCTATACATTTGCTTCATCACTGTGATTACAGTGTTCACCAAATTTTTTGGAGCAGTGTATATAGCTTAATATAATATAAAATTACAGACATAGAAACAGACACAAAGAAAGAGAGACAAAGACACAGAAAAACAGACAGAGAGAGAGAGAACTCTGTAGAACTGTTGAGCACACAGTGAAACGCAATGGACCATGGAGACCTTCAGCATTGTCATTCCTTTTACAGCACCTTAGAAAGGATGTTGAAGAGGGAGTGATTTCACACACATAAGTCTGGAAGGTAATGTGTTCTGACATGCGGACCAGAGGCACAGCACTATCATCACTGTGCATTAATGACAACATGTGAAACTGAAATAGATTTAGTAATAGTGCAGTCAGTTAGATGGCACAAAACACAATAAAGTTTAAGTCCATCCCTCATAAAACTATCTCTCGGTTCCCCTGGCAACAGCCTTTTCTCTCCCCTGCCCCTCCTTTAACCACTGCCACACACACTCTGAAAGTGTGCCAGTCTAATTAGAGATACAGATTGGAGGCTGATGGGAGGATGTGAAGCAGGTAATATCTCTACATCACTTTGCTTTGCTGTTTACAGTGAAAGGTCCAATCAGAACAAAGATATGGGGTGGGGTGGGGGGGGGGGGGTTGACAGGGAGAAAGGGATCCTGATGTAAGTCTGAGAGGGGTGGGACAGCAGCCCATTAATCCTGCCAGGCAGAAAGTAGAGAAAACAGAGTGGGTGAGGAGAGATGTGGCCCTGGAGACAATGGAAGAGCCAAGGTGCCACATGCATGGCTGTACTGTGGCTTCCTAATGAACCCCAGGCTGTCTTGGTCTGCACTCGGGATGTAGCGGTTTCAAGGTGCGCCTCGGTTGTAAAGAAAGACATCCTCATACAGTTGCCATTTTGTTATTCAAGGTATTGCATTCTGAATCGTTCTAATCCAAGCAAAGGGAATTCACATTCATATTGTAGTTCAATTAAAACAGAGTCAGTTATATTTCCACAGCTGGGTATAAACTTTGCGAGATACATCTCTAGTTAAATGGACGCAAACTACACTAACCTGGAGCGGCGGGCGACACTTTACCTAGCTACATAGGACAACTGACTGTAACCGCTGGTAGTAAATTAGCAAGCCTCTTGCACAATACACCACTCAGATGGAACCACTTGGAAAGGATACTTCTAGAACAGGGGTGGGCAAATATTTTGGCTCGGGGGCCACATCAGGATTTTGAAATGAAATGTAGGGCCACATTTGTTTTTGTAATTTGTTAATCATAATTGATTTGGAGGCCAGAAAAGAACAAAAGTTAAAACATACATTACATATGTACAGTAGATCCCTTATAATGTGTAAATAGTTTAAATTCTGACTGAGATGTATAAGAATGGGCTGGTGAGTTGTTTTTTAATTCCTCTCAAAACAATTTTATTACATTCCCCGGGCCGGATGGGACAGCCTCGCGGGCCGCATTTGGCCCTCGGGCCGTAGTTTTCCCACCCCTGTTCTAGAATGTGTGCAGATTAGCAGACTGTTAGTGAGAAAGTGCGGAAGATGCTGGAAATATCACGCAACCTCTGAAGCAGACTTTTAAGGTCAACAAAGAGTTGGATGATTTGATAAACAATAAACTCCATTTCAAAGGGTTTCCACCAAACACAGTGAGGAAAAGTCCCTAACGTTTACAGCACGAAAACCAGCACGTTTTCACAATGACATGATTTTGAGTAAAAAAAATAACCTGGACAGTAAAACCCAGCATGCGTCTGTTTACTTATTCCAACAAAAGGTTTGTTAGCGCCCACAAAAGGTTGTGATCTGACCTCAGGTTTGATATGTGACTGACATGGTGACATGATGCAAGACATGTTCAGCAATCTATAATCCATTTGGAGTGGACTACATTAGCATCAGGTCATAGAGACTAAATATGACAAAATATGCAGCAAAAAGGGGCGGGTACTACATTAATACCAGGTCATAGAGACTTAATATGACAAAGTACGTGGAGAAAAGGGGCGGGTACTACATTAACACCAGGTCATAGAGACTTAATATGACAAAGTATGGGGAGAAAAGGGACGGGTACTACATTAGCATCAGGTCATAGAGACTTAATATGACAAAGTATGGGGAGAAAAGGGGCGGGTACTACATTAGCATCAGGTCATAGAGACTTAAGATGACAAAGTATGAGGAGAAAACCAACACCAAGTTTTCTATTGCCCACTACAAGGTCATCAGCCAACACATATGCATTTCATTCAATCCTCTGACGACCTCTGAGCTGACCTTCGTATGAGCAAAGCATGCAGCATTAACAAAATATTGCCTCCACTGGTTGACCTTGCCTGATACATTGTTTACTCTTGGAGCGCTTTCAAATTCAAGACATTATTAATTATGAATGGTTCCCCCCTTCCGGTGTGCTGGCCAGATAAAGGCGCAGTAACGGACCTGGGAGAGTCAGGGGGAGGGGAGAGAGAGGGGAGGGAGGGACGTGGCATGACAGACCACTAGAAAGGGAGGCCGAAGCACAGACAGAGTCGGAATCGCCATTAGCATTGTGCACACAAACCCTTCAATGGGCATTATGGGCCAGACAGGCGTGGGCACAACTTCCCCAAACTCTGTCAGTTACAGGCACAGACACTCAGACAGACACACTAAGAGAACACAGTTCATACTGAGGCTTTCCACCAAAGACTTTGTGATGATTCGCCTGGTAGCCATGATCAGTCAACAGCCTGCTGGACAGGTGCTTTATACGTTCCACATATTGACCACCAAGATTTATAGACCCTCTTCCCCATAAAAGCTCTGGTTTAGTGCTGCTATCTTAACAATCTAATGTCTCAGCGTTTCAAAGCAACATTACGTTCCCACTCTTCCAATTAAAATCTATGAAATAAGATTTTATGCTCAGTCTGAAATGTCTTTGGGTGCATTTGACTTAACACTGAAATGAGCATGCCAGTCTTCTATGAAAAATACTTGGAAATGTTGTATTGTGCCTAACATAGCAAGAATATTTATTATACCAAGACCATTGGTAAATGGAGTGTAAATATGTACGCGTTGAGTTTGTTTTCCCACATGCATGAATCAAGCAACCTCAGGAGGTCTCAGTCAACACACCTACACACACCCCTGCGCACACACACACATCCTCGCACACTAATTACTCCAAACTGAAAGGCCATCGATCAAATGACGGACAAGGCATGGTGGCCTCTTTCAAGAAGTTCACAGTAAACCAATCACAGCCTCTCCTGACAGGCCCGGGGAAACGGGTGCCTTGAAGCGAGGGAGAAAACGGCGGATAACGCTCACGAGGTGGTCTGAATGCAGACACCGTTACCTTACCATCTCGACTGAAGTTACTCAAATGTCACATGAACACCCAGTCACTTTTACCGGACCTGGTATGCTGTATGCTCAGACCTTGAAGGTTGTTTGTTTGTTTGTAAATGACCTCTAAACCCAGACGCTGGAATAATCCAACAATATGCACGCATGAAGTGTTTAAAACATTATGCCGTAGTGGAAAGCGCCAAAAAGATGGTGTTACATTAGAAGTGTGTGTGTGGGTAGAGTCTCCTGTCAGCCGCCTGTAATAAGCCTGTATTCACTCCATTTCGGTAAACAGGTGGAAAAACAGACACTGTACTAATTTGAGTAGCAGTAGGTTTTGATATGCTGACCTGGTGTTGGGTACATTATGACAGCCAGAGGGCTTAGTTTGAGATTTCACATCTTTACCAGACCAAGATGTTTGTGTCTGTCAGGACAAAGCTCAGATAAGATCTTGAAGTCCAGAATTAGGCCATGTCAAAAGATAACACACCACAACCTTCCATATCAGCTCAAATCAAAATACATATTTTCTGTATACCTTTTCCTGACCATTAAAGATTGAGAGTGCAATTCAAGTTGATGATTACATAATCGGTTCAGCTTTTAGCCTAATGCAATAGCTTTAAGGGCATGGCTTAGACCAAAATAATTCCAGAATATTCCCTTTAGGTCTTCCTGGGTAGAGTGATTGGTCAGTCAAGGCTGGTGAAAACATTATGCATCTCTTAAACTATTTTTTGAAAGCACCTCCTATGCTGCTTGATTCTTACCTATACAGCCCACCACCAACAGATTATTTAGCAGATTCAATGTAACTGAAGCCATGTGTTCATTTTGCTGTTAGTAGAAGTTAGTACATTGTAGCATGTCAAAATAGCCTTCACCCCCATTACAATTAAAAACTTTGTTTTCATAATTGAGAATTCAAGAACGTATATATTATATTTAACCAATATACATTTTAATACGCAAAAAAAAAAAAAGAAAATGTCTCTGGCCCCAATGCATATCTGTCTCCCAGAAAAGTGTAATGGACACCCTTACGTCAGAGGCATTCTGCAGTTTACATCCATGGTAATGCAGAGGTATGTATAGTTACCATAAGCATACACAGAGTCTTGATGAGCATTACATTGTGAGAGCAATGCTGAAGAGGAAGGGGCCACTTGAGGAGGTTCACAAGGGAAGCCCAAAGAGAGCAGGCTACCACAGGGCACAGACAGGAAGTGGACTTGACACAGCAAGTCACTATGGCAACCTCTCTCCGTAAAGACGTTTGGGGGTAAGAAAATATACAGGAAATGAAAAAGGTGGGAGATTCTTTTGTTAACGGCTCACAAATCTCCCTCAAATGTACACAAGATTGAGGCACTTAAACACATTCAATTAAATAATTCATTATTGAAAAGGAATCAGCATCAAACAGCGGCACCCAGGATTTTTGAGAGTAGGAAACTCAATTCAATTTAACCACATTTTGCAGTCCTGTAGTAGTAGCTTATGTTCTAGTTCAGAAATAAGTTCATTACTTGTTTCCATGTAATGTTATAGTGAACTACAATTCTATCCTCTTTTTTGGCCTACTTTGCAAAATCACACATTCTTCTATGGTATGACCCCAAATTGTTCTTACAATTAGTTCGTAACATTTCAAATGAACATTATTTACCAAGTAGATTGGATGTAGTGAACTACTTTTTTCAAAATAACTTCACTGCAGTGTAGTACCATCAATCCCCAGGGGCTGGTTTGGGTGTTTTAGTGTATCCCTACACAAATGTTATCTGAACTTTATGAAAATGTTTACCAGCCTTAAAGGCAGGATGAACAGCACCGATCTATATCTGTAGGATAATCTCTTCCCAGTGCCAGTCGATACCTTGAAACAGACTAGTAGCGTACTAATCCAAACTGCCTAAACTCAAACCACCAAGCATGTGAACAAAACAAAGTTGAGGAAATTTGACCTTGTGTAGTGCTTATAAAAACTGATTAGTGACAGCTAAATGTATGCTTTGTGTTGGAGAATAAAATGTAAGTAGGCCCCAGAGTTCAGCCTCTCCAACCCCCAGGCCACATCACACTACCCTGCCAACAACTCCCTCTTCCTGGACCCCAGGCACACACGGCTCCACATCCCGAGCGGTAAAACCCCCCCTGCAACACTCCCACAAGCCTGTCCAGTCCCACTGGTTCAACTGCCCAGCACAAAACCCCCAAGACCACTGTTACATCACATTCCAACAGCCATCAAACCTCCCACAGCAGAAAGACAGACCATTTCATTTCACCACAAGGCTGTAAAACTGAAACTTTCATCTTCCCAGAAAAGTTTGGTTTGTGAAAGACTTCCTGGTCATTAGCTTGCCCCAGCTGAGACGCAGTGGATGGGTTAATAGTACAGTGGCATAAAGACATTGGAACAAATTAATGTTAATGGAGGAGCCCAAGCTACTGAGCCTTCCAACCCAATGGAGGGCCACCATCAAGGACCTATTTATCTGAAGGAAGTGGGGGAGGAAGGAAGTGGGGGAGAGACCGGCCCAGCACTGGGAAGGAGAGACCGGCCCAGCACTGGGAAGGAGAGACCGGCCCAGCACTGGGAAGGAGAGACCGGCCCAGCACTGGGGAGGAGAGACCGGCCCAGCACTGGGGAGGAGAGACCGGCCCAGCACTGGGGAGGGGAGACCGGCCCAGCACTGGGAAGGAGAGACCGGCCCAGCACTGGGGAGGAGAGACCGGCCCAGCACTGGGGTCAATTCATCAGAAGAAAGAGAGGGTGGAGAGAGACACAGAGGAAAGGGAGAGAAAAGAGGAGAGAGTTGGAGAGACAGAGAGAACGGGAGAGACAGATCCTGCTCCAGCAGATTCTTGACCTCCAATGAAGTCCTCGGTCTCTTACCCCAGCTAGACAGGATGACACTGGGCTGGGGCCCGTGTGCGTAATGAATGCCTCCCCACCTGATTCCACAATGCTAGGAACTTCATTTAAGTAGTTAACAATGTACAAATGGTCCATTCAGGACAAAAACTAGGCAGAGATTGCATCTCCACCTCAAATTTCTACCTCATGTTGTGTACTCTAAGGACATTTTAACTAAATATATACTTCTTGATGATGTAGATGGATGATATTTATATAGTTTAGCAAAGTGTTCACATATTATCCGTAGGCTGATTTGAAGAGCAGTTTGAAGAGCAGGTAATGAAATGTGACAGTATGTTATTGCCCTATCCATTCTCAACAATACCTAATTATAATTCATTATTAGGTGTATTGCGGCATATCCCAAACTACAATTGGTGACCCAGATTTAAAAACAATATTGCAAGAGAAAACAAAAGAAAGCACCTCGTATATAAAACTGGGATTAGTCTAACTACGTTCAGTAGGAGTAACATTGTAATATACAAAATATAAAGGAGTATTTCTTTTCTTTCTAGAAAAGTAGCTCTATAACATTAGCGGGTTAAGCTATGAAATACGATGAACCCATTCCCGATAAGACCCAAGAGTCTCCTCTGTTCTCCACAACAGAGTGCACAGGACCAGGCAGTAAACTAAACAAGGTATAACATAATCAGTGAATTATAATAAGAATTCACTGATAATACCAGCCAAATGTAAGCGACTTTAGAAGAAACAGATGACCAAAACATATGGTCATGGTTCTGCCACCGGTCCATGTGAGGTACAATGCCTACTCCATTTCTGTAAGCGTTTATGAACGGCAAACCAATAACTGGTGAGGTGCAGCATTCCACTGTCAGGTAGGTTTTGATTCCTATTGGATGATTAGAGCACAAGGCTGAGTCAGTGGGGCCCGTCGGCCCGGCCCTTCCCAGGACTCTTGATTCCCATTGGATGATTAGAGCACAAGGCTGAGTCAGTGGGGCCCGGCCCTTCCCGGGACTCTTGATTCCCATTGGATGATTAGAGCACAAGGCTGAGTCAGTGGGGCCCGGCCCTTCCCGGGACTCTTGATTCCCATTGGATGATTAGAGCACAAGGCTGAGTCAGTGGGGCCCGGGGGCCCGGCCCTTCCCAGGACTCTTCCATGAAAGCAGCCAGCGAAAGACGTGTTCTTGGTAGTGCGCCAACTCATCAGGCTCCTCGGCTCCCAACACCGAGGAAACGCCAGCCAAGGCCTGTGTGTCCGGCAGTACTTTGGGAAGTTAAACGAGACGACGGTGAAACGCGTGCAGAATAACGGTACGGTTGCGGATCTACAAGCACCAAGCCACCAGGAAGGGAAACCTGGCAGCAGCAGTGTGTTCCCCAAAGGCCTGCGAGCCTCTAGAAATGTGGCAGATAGAGTGTATGCTCGCGTGTAGGAATACAGAGCAGGTTGGCCACTGACAGAGACCTCTTTGTGTGGAGCACACTGCCTGGGGACAACAGCCTGGAACACTAAAGCTCCACTAGCAAGCTGCAGCTTTATATGGGTTGCTTTTGTTTATTCCACTTCCCTTCAGACATGCCTCTCTCCCTGCAGCTGACCGGAGCAATGGCCTTGGTCTCAGAGGGAACAAGGAATAGTGAGATAGGAGAGGGGGAGGGACCGTAAGAGCAGGCGAGCGAGGGAGGTAGAATCTCTAGCGCAGAATCTATAACATAGAATCTATAGCGCAGTAGGCACACAATACTATAACAAACATTTACATGCTTTAATACAACGCACGCCACACGAAATAATCTCAAAATCAGTAAATAACCATGGGCTCTGAAATTCTCGTACCTGATAAAACTGATTTTGATTCAGAGCTCACCTCAGACTACCATAGAATTTACTAATTACTAAACCATAAATCAGATTAAATAGCAGTTAGTGCCTGTCTGTTGCCCACACAACAAATATTGGATGACTAGAACATGGAGATTGACTATCTCAGCCAAGGTCCAAGAAAAGGGAATGGTCAAATCTTCATCCTACTTGATGGTGTGTGTGTGTGTGTGTGTAACGCCTAGTCGCTGTGACGCAACAGTAAGAGGAAGTTCAGGGGTGGTATAGCAGGTAACAGCACGTAACACAGACAAAGAACTGTCCTAACTTCTTCTGTCTCAGCTGGTTAGGAATAAACACAGACCTGATTGCTTTTAAAACTCAAGTCTGCCACTGTATTAAACGCCATGGCAACATTCTGGAGAGACACCAGTCACTTGTTACACAGCTGTCTAATGTTGGTTTCTCTAAGAGGAAGACCGACCAGTCTAGCACACATTGGCTCACTGCTGAGGGGAAGTTTAGGTTGGAAGAGAAGAAAACAGAAGGGGAAAGTTAGCATCTACATCAAATCAAATATTGATAAGGCCATTTAAAATTTGGCAAACTTCTTGAACCTGCATCTGGAAGGAACTCAAAGCAAAAACAAGTATCTAAACCCACGTCAAGAAGCCTCAACATTTGTCCAGTAAATAAATCAAAATGAAATAGTGAACATTTTTGTTGGACATCCAGTATTGTAGTGGTAAAAACAAATGCAGATAAACTATAATTGCTGTTTGGTAAATAAGAAAACACTCCTGATAAATCTATGCATTTTCCCACAAAACGTATATGTGCTAGCCCCAAAAAGTGATTATATGAGAAGTTTGAACTGAAGTAGATATAATAAAGAACTGTGCATAATTCTGAGTTTTAGAT